>OZ034968.1:68078398-68208398 GCA_964030785.1 Siderastrea siderea
TGAGCCTCTTATTCAGAAAGGACTGTACCTTGGAAAGCAAAGCTTTGGTTAATCGCCAAGTTTCCGATCCATATAGTAATACTGACTTGATGTTAGAGTTAAATATCCTCAGTTTAGTATTCAGGGAAATAACTCTTGACTTCCATACAGATCTAAGGGTTGCAAAAGCTTGTTGCGCTTTCCTAATACGGGCAACAATGTCCTCCTCTGTTCCCCCTGACTCACTCACCACACTACCAAGATAGGTGAAATGGTCGGCCCTTTGGATGACTTCATCCCCAATATGAATGGGGCTATCGTCTCTGGCTTGAATTCTCATTTCCTGAGTCTTCTCGTTATTGATCTTAATCCTACTCTCTCTGCTGTGTGCTGAAGTGCTTCCACCTTCTCTTGCATATGTTGTAACTTCTGGCTCATCAGACAAAGATCGTCGGCAAAATCAAGGTCTTCTAGCTTGCGCGTGAAGGACCACTGGAACGTCTTGAGAAGTAGTCCAAAATTCCCAACCCGGCGGACTGAGCATCGGTGAACGGATTACTCTTTCCTACCAGTACCAGGTCCTGCGCTAATAGTCAAACTAGTTCCAGACTCTCTGTAACTTAGAGTGAATTGCACCAATGAACATGCTAATCTCGAACGGAACTTACCATTCAGGAGGTTTTGCCTACCATTTGCACAAACCGTAGACCAACCGGTTTCCCCCTGTAAATGGTAAACAACCAGAGTAACCTCCTAGAGGGACTAGGTTCCTTAATGAGGAATAGAGTGGACAGTCGTATCTTAACCCTTTCCCGTCCACACCGTTCCTATTTTTAATTTTTTTTGACCAATTTGGACATCTATTGCTTTCCTGACAGTTTTTTAATAAATTGGAAAATTTGTTTATTGTTACCGTAACAAGCGATCAGGCTCTGTTTTCGCTGTGAAACATTCAGGCGGGAAAGGTAAAACGACAAATAGAGCCTTTTTGCGAGCGATCCACTAAGACAATATGAGACCGATGCTAAAATTTGGCCGGATCGCAGGTTACTGTTACCATTAATAATGTCAGCTTATCTTGTTAGCCGTCTTTGTTTGCGCCATGCAAGTCACACATTTCAAAAACTGAAAAAAAAAAAAACTAGCGATCAGAACTTGCACGTTGAGATATTGTTGATTCAAAAGCAAAAATTAAATGTAATGTAAACATGTTCTAAAAAACACTTGTAATTCTCCGCTGAATTCCCATAAAGAAAATGCGAAATAGCCGGTCAAGTCGCCCAGTGGTGACAGTATGCTTATTCCATGTCTATGATTCCAGCCACGTCCGAAAATGCGCTTGTTCCAAGTAATTGTGAGAACTTGTATTAAATTCGAAAGCAAACAAAAGGTTTGTTACACTAACCGGCTTTACAGCCAATTTCACTGCTGTGAGAATTCAGAATTCCTTATTTTAAAAATGATTTGCCAACTATGTTTTCTTGGCATGACTCGCCACTGATCCTGATAAAGCGCGGTAAGAAATAAGCGGATTTTCTCATATTTTAGGAAGTTAGTATTTCTTTAGCCTGAGAAAGCAGCCGACGTTTCGCGAGGTCGCCACTTGAGCCCTTCATCAGTATGGAATTTCTGCCCTCGTTATGTACCGGTCAAATTGAAGCTTAAACATCCACCCCCCGGGCATACCCCGGGCATTTCACTGTGCATCGTTCCCAGGTAGGGGTGAATTTGAACGTTGCCTTGGAAGGGTGGGGAATTTGGACCGGATTTTTCTCTTGTTCTGGCGTAATACTCCTGTGAGTTTTTCGGTTTTTGCAAGGTTTGACGGATTTTCAAGATAGAATTTCGCTTTTGTTAGCGAATAACTCTTCCAAAAGGGTCTTCAAAAGAAGCCTGAAGGTGTCATCACGGCATATCTCTCTGAAAATTGTGAACAATCTTTGATTGAAGACGAAATTTGTCTTTGAGGAGAGGTATTTCAAAACTAATTGGTAGGGCATTTGAACGTCTTTTTTGCCCCGAGGGGAGGGAATTTGAACAAGCCAATCTTCAAAAGTTCAAATGCCCGGGGGGTTGCCCGGGGGGGGGGGGGTGGAGTTGAAGCTTCGATTTGACTGGTACATTACTCAGACTTCGTTTGTGGTGCATGGTGACCTCGCGAAACGTCGGCTGTTTTCTCAGCCTTCTGAAAAAACAGTTTTCTGAGCACTTCTTCTGTAAACTCATTTCTGCGAAAATTTGCGTGATTATTTTGTGACCATGGGCGAATTTAACATGGTAGGCGAATCATAGCCAGTGCATGAATCATGATTCGCTTCCCATAATTCGCCATAATTCGGACGACATATTTGTCCGTCCGAAAACAATGGGAACTATTAAGTCCTCTTGTTACGAAAGTCCAACGTGATGTTTCGCCTAAGAAATCTCTAGCTTTCACAGTAATCAAGTAAATCCGAAAATTTCAGGCGATTTTAGGTCTTCCGAACAGATATTCCCCGAAACGAACCGTTGGGTGCCCATGAGATGTTGCCGTTTTAACTAGATTTCTCTGAAATGGAGAATTTTTAGGTCAGTACCATACGTTGCAGCGCAGGACTCATGCTGCACAGAATAACGAATATAAAACTTATTGTTCCTAAACTGCTCGTAGACTCAATGTTGGCGGCTGTCATTTTGAGAAGCTGATTGAGAGGTAGTCTGTTTTATACAGTACAGTTCCAGAAATAAAATGACATAAGCGAGGAAAAGCAATCTGAAAATACAGTCAGTCTGTGTTTTCTGGATCTTTTTACCTTCTTTTTCCTTAATCATTCGACAATACAGGAACCTCAGAAGTCGGGACCAATAACTTGGCGGTGGCCTGTGTGAGATGACAGATAAAATAAAGATTTTAATGAAAAACGTTTTTAATAAAAGTCGCCGGAGGGAGTCTTAGATACCGAGAAAGTATCTTAGACACCGAGAAAGCGCCTTGAAAAATGTTTATTAGCTGCTCTTTTCCCTCGTCCATATTTTTGTGCATTTTCGCCTGCATTGTAGTTACTTTGAATATTTTTACAGCTATTACACTCTATCGGGTCATTCATTAGCTCACCAAAGATTCGACTGATTGCAATAATTGTTTCATTACAGAGAAACAACCCCTAGATCACGAGAATAAAGTTACTATAACGACCTTTTCTGTTAATAGAAGCATTTTGTGGGACTAGGGACCCAATCAGGTCTCACGCTTGCTAATATCCAGGTGCTACCTATTTAACAAAATGATACACGCAATAAAAAGTGTGAAAACTAAAAGAATGAAGCCAAAAACTCAAACAACAACAACAACAACAAAAAACACAATAAGAGATGTAAGAGACCAAAAGATGTGAAAAGTGCTAATTAAAAAGTGTGTTGTTATGGCCTTAGCGGTGAGTTCGAGATGATGGTATATTTTGGATACTGGCCAAGCAGGACCGCTAACGCCATCTTGACTGTACAATCTTGGTCGATAAAAAATTATTTATCAGACTTAACATTCAAGGTTAAACATCCAAGACTAAATTGGTCCACTCAAACGGAAAATCTTATGGGTGTAAGACGGATTAATTAATTTTCTGAGAATTAGATAAGTAATTTAATCAATCGTGGATCGAATGCTAACTGGTCCTAACGTCCTGATTGCGTGTGCCACGTACTTTGGCGCGCCCACGGGGACGTACTCCAGATTTCAAGTGTCGGGGATGATCGATCAAATGGGGGCAAAAATCAAAACCCAAAAAAATCCCTAGGGCTTCCAACAAAACCCCCCAAAATCCCTGGACCAACAATTAACCCCAAGAAATCCCATGCCGAATTTTCTAGCCTTAAAAATTCCCAGAAAGGATTAAATGATAATATATAGATTTAGCCAAGCCTAAAAGCGGAGCCACCCTTTTTGTTTTGTTTGTTTCTTTGTTTTTTTGCTGGCAGTTATTAATTTTCTATTAAAATTTAAGTCGTAAAATTAAGAAAAAAAACAAAAACAAAAACAGAAGAAAAATTTCTTGCTCTCGCTGAGAGCCGAACCCGGATCGTCGGCGTATGAAATCGGATATTAGTCCACTTGGCCATGAGCGATTATTGACATGTTGGATGTTAATTTTATTGTTTATCTCTTTCTTCGTGACAAGCTGCCTATCAGCATGAAAATGCTGGTGTTTTTCCTGGCAAAATGTGTTCGGAACGCCGTAAAAACCATGGTTGTGGACAGAAAAAAAAACAAAAAGCACTAGCTCTGCTATATTTGGCGTCGAAACCGCTGCGAAAAGCTGCGAACTCAAGCGGTGTGCCGACCGAGTTCGAACAGAACTGACAAGGCAAATTTGAACTTTTCGCCTGAACTTTATCGCCTATTAATTTTTTTCACCTAAATTGAACTTTTCCCTTTTCACCAAAAAGACAACTGAGTATTCTTTTGAACTTTGAACTTTTTTTTTTGGGGGGGGGGGGGGTCATGTCAAATATGTAGGACTACAAGGGGGGGCAGGTAAAAATTTTCTAATGTAGAGGGGGGGGGTCATTATATTTTACAGGTACTACCCATCACATCCCACCAGGCCCCCCTACCCCATAAAAAATGAACGGTCCCTTCTATAGGCTGTTTTTGAGCATGGCGACTGGACTTTAGCGCACTCTTCTCTTTCCTCCTACAGTACATGCGTTGGCTCTTTCGGGAAAGTCTATCTAATTGACTTTACTTAAAAACTATTTTTTTAGGAGATGGGTTATTCAGTTATCCTTTTATCTAGGAGAACGTATAACCGGAAAGTCTTGTTTAATACCAAACTAGCGGGCCTGTAACACGTAATTCCATTTGGGAATTTCCAACCGGGAAGACGGGACAATTTTTTGAGATGTTCCAGTTCATTCCGGAAATTTTCCAGAGGAGCGAACCGAAAAAGTGTTTTCCTTTTACCTCAAAATCAAAATTTCCGGAATTTGTGACTAAATTGAAAGCGCCCCTGGGCTTTGAGCCCGAAAACCCGAGTTGACAGGAGGTGCGGGAAGCGAGCCATGCAGAGGCCTTTACTTCAAAATATCGCGAATTTTTCGCCTTGTTACGATTTAAATAAAAAACCGAAAAGGTAATTTCAGCCAGACTGAAATTTCACTCCTTTCAGAAACCTTATCGACGCCTTTTATTTTCGTATGGGTTTTTAGTTTCGGTATTTTTGCACACCTTAAAATCAGCGAAAATCAATTTACCCTATTATTTGGACTGAAAGCTGAGAACTCCTCTTCTACTCGGTGGTCGTAAGTAAGGAATCAAATAACGTGAAAATTTTGCCCTCGAAAAATTTACCGGCCAATTTTTAACTCCATGAAAACAAAGGACATTCAACAGTAGATAGATAGATAGACCGTTTATTAATAAAATACACTTTGTAGTCAAATGACGAGTGTTTATATCAAGTACCTTGATCTAAACACTCGTTCCAACACAAAGGTCAACGTTTTAGTATAAATTTCGCATACTCTAACTTTTGTCATTTTTTAACTCACCGAACAGGGCTGACTGTTGAACAAAGACTATTTTATTTTCAACTTTCTACAGAAAAACTTAAAATTTGCATAGAAATACAGTGAACATAAAATGCTATCTACACTACTTACAGCACTACACTAATTTATGATAAAATTAATAAAAAAATTTAATACAACGATGCTATTAACTCTATCAAGTTAAAATATGCCTAATGTTATTCACTATTCCTAAGTATGCAATAAAAATGTTTCTTACATTTCCACAAAACTATGTTTTGCAATCCACACGGAGTAAAGTCCAATTGAAATCATGATGTGCACCTTGTAAAAGAAAAACAGAGAAAGGGAATTACCGGATATGGAAATTAGAAGCGACCCCCCCCCCCCCCCACTCCCACCTCAGGGCACAATGAAGCTGAACAACGTGTGGAATAGGGTAAGGGATTCAAAGTCCCAGCAGCACACCCCCACCCAAAAATTTACAAAGTGCCCCCTCCCCCCCCCCAGTATCTGCCACACAAGTAAATAGTGTGGTTTGCACACTTTGATTGGCTAATCAAACTGAGATAACATTTGCTATTCACCTCCCAGTGAGGCAGTACATACATACATGCATACACTTTATTTTCACTTGAATTTACAGAGTAGCTCTGTTGAGCTAATATCTTCGAGTAAATGATAATAGTAATAATAAAATAATAATGAAAAGTAAATTGATTAATTAATTAAATCAGGCAGTAGTCATCTTGTGCATGTTTTTGTATACTTATTAGAATAATGACTCATTGGGGCTAGCCATTCACTTGTACTGTATCTACGGAAAAATTATTATTCACCTCAGTGTCAGTGAACAGTTCATGCCGCTTAAGGACGGTGCCTCCTTTTGTTACTGCACATACGTTCTGCGCATCTCGGGATATTAGAGTTTCTTAAGGAATTTGCCCACTAATACAACAATATTTTTGTGTAGTTTATGACTATGTGGAAAAAGCAGCTCTTAGCAAGGGCTCTCAGAATCCAAAAAGAAAATTGGGGGTAACCATGCATTGTTAAGAGATAATTGAGCTTAAATTTGGAAAGAAATTGCCATACATTCTTTGTATTTTAACACTTTTTTAGAATTATGGTTGCTTTATTATCTCTGATAAATGCGTGGTTACCCACATATTTCTTATTGGATTCCAATAACCCTTGCTAAGATCTACTTTTTCCCCATAGTCATAACCTTTGCAAAAATACATCTTTATTAGGAGACACTGTCCTTAAGTAAATAAGTGTTGAATAATTGGGTGGGTGTTTCCCCCTTGGGGGCCACTGCTCCCTGCCTGGATCCTAAATCAAAGCACGTGGGCTAGCAGGAACCTTGGCAAAACTGGAAGGTACAACCCCTCATTTAATGCATTTGTGATGGTTTTGTGTGTAGTGCACACTAACTTGATCATGTTGCACACGTTGATTCGCACAATAAAAATGATAAATTAAATTATTACTATTATTATAGTGCTGTTGAAACATACAGATGCTAAAATATTTTAAAAATAGCAAACACAGGGCACAAATGTAGCCTATGGTGCCTATTTGTAGTAATACATAATACATTGTCTACCTAACAGGCTACTAAAATTTGGCTAAAACCTGATTGCATCTTATCAGTAATATCATTATCGCAGCACAAATTATTATTATTATTATTATTGGCACTGACTTCCTGTATATCTACATATCTGCATTGTTTTCACTTGCACTTGCTTTACATGTACATTTGTACAATATAAAAATACCTTATTGTCACTTATCATCTCATGTCTTAATTTTTACGATCATGATAAAGAATGAAACACAAAATTTTAAAACGCCATATCCTGGCAAAATTTTGAAGCTTTTGAGCACTTTTTTTTAAACAAAGTAACCAAAATATATAGCCCGGCAAAAACATGTCCAGGTTTTTTGGTGAAAATGATTGAAAACAGCCTACATTTTTGGGAAAAGATTCGTTTTAAAAAATGTGACTACACTAGTCTGTATGAAGATGTAATTAATTTGATATTTAAGAAAACTTCTTATGTCAACCAGGCCTTTATTGCTTGATCAAACACTTCCTTTGTTCCATGCCAATGAATATGTTTTACTCCTGCAAAGGTGTATTGGTGCAGTGAGCCTCTCTCATCCAGACTTCGAAGGCCAAATGTGTCTTCCAGATAAACCTAAAAAGTGTTTTGTTAAGAACAAATTATTTATAAGTGATAATTATACTACAAGAAGAGACAACCAGGCTGACAGATTTTAATTAATTATATAGTTAGTTAATTAATTAATTAAATTTTTTTGAAAGGGGGCTGTGTGTGGAGAGATTGGGGTGCCAGCCAGTCTTGATTTTTGGAAGTCTCTGACACTCTGATCATGATCACCAGCTGAAATTGAGTCTTGGTTGCTTTGAGTCACACTTGAAAATAGTCCTGGAATTCAAATTCCACTTTCTATGCCCGTCATACTAAAATTAAATCCAATCTTAATTTCACTATCAGTTTTGGTTTCACTTTAAATATGTCATTCTTTACAATGTACCTGAAAGGCAAATCATTGAAATGAATAATAATTTTAAAGAAATGTTGCAATAATCTACTTCAACTTGCTGTTTTGACTGTAAAATTTTTTTTGAGCTGTATAATGCAAAAAACTGTGTAACTTTTGAGAATTTTATTAATAATTTTTTAGCAAAATCATTCTTACCCTGCCCCCGTCCCAGGGATCCATATTAGCGTTTTTTCAAACTCGTCAATCGGGCAAGTACGTCAGAAAAGATACTTGCCCTGACAAAATTTTGCTTGCCCGTTCAGTATTACGTAATTATTAAAATACAGTAAAAAACTTAAAAGTTAACAACATGTGAGTGGAAAGGTTGCATTTTATTTTCAATATGTTACCGAAACAGCACCGCAGTAAGGCTCCCGTCAAACTTTTCATTTTACCAATTCAACTCCACGGACTTAAAAGATAGACCTACTTTGCATGTCAAATGTTCACTGCTTAACATTTGATTTGCGCATTTACTTTTCGATCAAACTTTTAATTTTGATGAAACTTTCATCTAGGTACTTAAGCCAAGGCCTGCTTTGCTGCAACAATAATAAAAATGCGTGCTTTTGTTGCTCTTGTTCGTATTTAGGACTTTTCTCGGAAGATTCACTTTTTTTGTCTTCCGCGGCGGTGGCGACACTTTGTCAAAGTAGCGCCACATTTTGCAAAACTCCAAGCAGCCAAAGGGCGAGAGTCTTTGTGTTTGCATATTGCTGCAGTACATCAGCAATATGCAAGAGAGAGTACTGCATGAGGTATCGTACGTACAACGAAACGAAGTTTACAGAATATAAATCTTCTGTTCACTACAGTACGGAATCACTGAATGGCTGGTGGATGTTCCAAATACGAGTACATTGACTGGGGAGAAATTGAAGAAAAAATTTTGCTCCTTAAAACTTACTCGTCCGCCGGACGAGTTTGTAACTTTTGATACTCGTCCGCACGACTTTATAGTCGTCTCGGACGACCTGACGACTGCTAATATGGATCCCTGCGTCCCTTTCCACAAACTGAGATCATCAATTATTAATTTAAAGCAAGCATTTCAAATGAAGTTGTGGTAACATTAGGTGATATAATTATTACATCAATGATAAAATAAATGCTGACTGAGAGAACCACTGACCTGTTGATACTTCATGTCCACAACTGTCAGGTTTGTGTTGTGCGCGTAAAATCCAAAGAGGCTAAAAAGATATGGTTCAGAAGTCAGCCATTAAAAGTATTTGAAACTACTGAGAACTGATGTGATTGTTCACTGGGCTGAGGTGAGGCGTATCGGTGGATTGAAGAAACTTGATGACAGTGTCTTCTGCAGCAACTTCTTAAGGATGGTGCCTCCTAATACAGATGTATTTTTGCAAAGGTTGTCTTAGCAAGGTTTATTGGAATCCAAAAACAAAAATGTGGGTAGCCACGCATTTTTCAGGGATAATTAATGTCACTGTTCTGCATAATATAATTTAACAATGATACAAGGATGTAACGCAACCCGTGACCGTGACACGGCAAAATAAACAACAACAGTATGGCGTAATAGGGGGACGCAGCCCTGTGGCAGGTTATTAGCAACTTCGAGTTATGCGCACCAAGTAAAGCCTCACTTATCCCCCCACACCGTGGGGGTTACGACAAGAGTATTGGCAGAGCCTTTCTTATCTCCCCAGCGCTGCACGGGCTGGATCGGACAAGATTAAGGCAAAGGTATAAAATGGCAAGACACAAGCAATGTCAAAAGCTTGGGGGAAGTCGCAACGCAGACTTAACCGCCATAGAGGCATGAAAAGGCATGCATCCCCCCAAGCAAACCCTACCTAAATAGACCCTAAATAAAATTACTTGATACACAAGCCATTTTAGGAGCAGCAGAGAGTAACACTGATTCTGGAGTGCGGATATAAATCTGGTAACAGTCTGAAGACCAGCGGCCTAGAACCTTAATTAGCCAGTCTGGCAAACCAGCAGCCGCCACGGTGGATGCAGCACCGATGCGAAAACTATGGCCCTTGAGACTTTCATACGGGAGTCCCGCACAGCGGGCAGAATCCCTAAGTAAGTGCATGACGGAGGACCAAGTAAGCAAACTACCCGACCGGAAGGAAAAGAGGGGCCCAGGTGGCGGCTGGGCAACTAGAAAATATTGTTGCATTGCTGAGACTGGACACAGCAAGGAGGAACAACGTGCAATAATGAGCGATCTACCTTGTCTAAAGACGTCAGTCTTAGATGACTTAAGAGTGACAAGCAGGCGCTGCGGGCAAGCCAGACTAGGATAAAAAGTAACGTAATCTGTGGTGAGGTTAAATCTAGAGCTAAAACTATTTGTCCCCGGATAGGTAAACTCGCTACAGCGAAGAAAGGCGAAAAAGGCAAGTGTAAAGGCGGCCCAGATCATGGAGAAATCCCTGAGCCCCAGCCAACTTTTTAAGATAGGGCGAATAGCTAACAAAACCCGGGGGGTAACCGGCTGCTGCCGGATCCGAGGGGATCCGTGGTAACGCAGAATGCCCCGTAAGATTTTTCTAAGAAGTAGCCGACCCTGTAAGGGGTCCTCATATCCGGAAACAATGTGTCGATTGCGGACCGCTGCCAAGTAGATCTTAATGGTGCTTTGGCGAACGGTGCGAGCAAGAAAGGATGCAAAATAAACGAGGGTCCCCTCTGATGCTGGAAGAATGTCCCCTGTTGGAGTCGTGAGTCTATTCATGAGACAGAAGTGAATGAAACGTTTTTCGCCAGAGGTATAAGTACGGTTTGTGTTCCACGATAAGGACCAGTTAGCATACTTAAGGACTTCATCCTTCAGAGGGTCATTAAGGAAGGCGGGATGATACAGGGACTCTGGTCGGCGTTGGGAGCGAGTTCCCGGAAGTGCTGGACCTGAAAACGGGAGAGGGCATCAGCAATGCCATTGGAAGTCCCCAGGACGTGACGGCCCAAACTAGAAAATTATATTTCATCGATATTAGCACTAAGAAACGAACCAAATCCATGACCCGGGGGGCTTTAGAGTGGCCTGAGTTAATGATAGCAACAACACTCTCATTGTCGCACCAAAATTGAAGGCGTTTGCCACAAAAATGGGTTAATGTCGCAGTTCCTTTTAATAATATAGAGCACAGAGATGCGAACATAGTACACAAAATAACAACAATATTTGGCGTTAAAGGGGGGAACACCTCTCCGCGATCGGCGTGACAGACGACTTCCATTGCGTGACCACACGGCTACTTATCTCCCCAGCGCCAAAACCGCGCTGGATCGGACAAGTAGACAGGTCAAAAGCTAAGACGATCTATAAGCCTAACTCATACGGCACTACGAGCTGACCTCCGGCCAGCATCGTGCTAGAGTTATGACTTTCTCAAGCCTACTTATCTCCCCAGCACTACGAGCCGACACCGCCGGCACGTGCTGGATCGGACAAGAATAGGCAGATAAAGAACGTAAATAACGCAACTAACCGATCGAAAACAAAGCTTGGGGAAGTCGCTGCGAGACTTAACCGAAAGCGAAACCCGAGTGGTGAACCCAAATTTATTGATTACAGTAAGGAATCCTCCAAAGGGAGGGAGGGTGGGAATTACAATTTTTAAAGAACCTTGGAAAACCTTACAGTTAGCAAGACAGCTAGTGAATGTGACTTTGGACCTAAACTAGGCCTTTTATACCTAGACAGACGTCGCAAACTAGACCAATAGTAAATAAGTTACCATGCATAAAGTAAACTCATGCGGTGCTCGAACGAGACATGAATGGCGATATTTATGTTTTTAACCATACAGAGCGTTTGATGTAAAGCTACTAGACAGTATTGCAACATTGATCAGTGAATCCCCATTGTACGCCTTTGTACATTCATGAAGAGAAAGGGAATAATGGTACATTCATGTCACGTACATCTTACGTGAGTTAATCTAGTTACAATGTAACAACATAAGCTTAGTTCGTCTCGTTCCATTAACTGCGTTTTACAGATTGCTGTAAAGCTTTATTAATGTCGCAGTTCCTTTTAATAATATAGAGCACAGAGATGCGAACATAGTACACAAAATAACAACAATATTTGGCGTTAAAGGGGGGAACACCTCTCCGCGATCGGCGTGACAGACGACTTCCATTGCGTGACCACACGGCTACTTATCTCCCCAGCGCCAAAACCGCGCTGGATCGGACAAGTAGACAGGTCAAAAGCTAAGACGATCTATAAGCCTAACTCATACGGCACTACGAGCTGACCTCCGGCCAGCATCGTGCTAGAGTTATGACTTTCTCAAGCCTACTTATCTCCCCAGCACTACGAGCCGACACCGCCGGCACGTGCTGGATCGGACAAGAATAGGCAGATAAAGAACGTAAATAACGCAACTAACCGATCGAAAACAAAGCTTGGGGAAGTCGCTGCGAGACTTAACCGAAAGCGAAACCCGAGTGGTGAACCCAAATTTATTGATTACAGTAAGGAATCCTCCAAAGGGAGGGAGGGTGGGAATTACAATTTTTAAAGAACCTTGGAAAACCTTACAGTTAGCAAGACAGCTAGTGAATGTGACTTTGGACCTAAACTAGGCCTTTTATACCTAGACAGACGTCGCAAACTAGACCAATAGTAAATAAGTTACCATGCATAAAGTAAACTCATGCGGTGCTCGAACGAGACATGAATGGCGATATTTATGTTTTTAACCATACAGAGCGTTTGATGTAAAGCTACTAGACAGTATTGCAACATTGATCAGTGAATCCCCATTGTACGCCTTTGTACATTCATGAAGAGAAAGGGAATAATGGTACATTCATGTCACATACATCTTACGTGAGTTAATCTAGTTACAATGTAACAACATAAGCTTAGTTCGTCTCGCTCCATTAACTGCGTTTTACAGATTGCTGTAAAGCTTTATTAATGTCGCAGTTCCTTTTAATAATATAGAGCACAGAGATGCGAACATAGTACACAAAATAACAACAATATTTGGCGTTAAAGGGGGGAACACCTCTCCGCGATCGGCGTGACAGACGACTTCCATTGCGTGACCACACGGCTACTTATCTCCCCAGCGCCAAAACCGCGCTGGATCGGACAAGTAGACAGGTCAAAAGCTAAGACGATCTATAAGCCTAACTCATACGGCACTACGAGCTGACCTCCGGCCAGCATCGTGCTAGAGTTATGACTTTCTCAAGCCTACTTATCTCCCCAGCACTACGAGCCGACACCGCCGGCACGTGCTGGATCGGACAAGAATAGGCAGATAAAGAACGTAAATAACGCAACTAACCGATCGAAAACAAAGCTTGGGGAAGTCGCTGCGAGACTTAACCGCCACAGATACATGCGAAGCAGGTATCCCCCCAAGCAAGTCAAGCCTAAAATTCAAGGAAATGAAATACTGGCCATCCGCGGCGCAGCAGACAGCAAGACATGTTTTGGTGTTCTAATATAAAGCTGATAAGAGTCCGAAGACCACCTTCCTAAAACCTTAATTAACCAGTCTGGTAAGCCTGCAGCAGCAGCGGTAGAAGCGGCACCAATGCGAAAACTATGCCCTTTGAGAGACTGATACGGCAGACCGGCGTGACGGGCCGCGTCCCGAAGCAGGTTAACCACCGCCGACCTAGTAAGAAAACGACCTGACTGGAAAGAAAAAAGGGGTCCCTGCGGACGGGCGGCTAGAAGATAGTCACGCATAGCTGACACTGCGCAAATAGGTGAGGGAGAACACGCGATTACGAGTGAGTGTCCTGTGCGAAAATAGTCTGTCTTAGAAGCCTTTAAGAAAACAGACATCTGCTGCGGGCATACCAGACTAGGATAAAATGACACACAGTCGGCAGACAGGTCGAACTGAGGGCGAAACTTAGAGGTTCCTTGGTAGGTAAACTCGCCACAGCGAAGAAAGGCAAAAAAGGCTAAAGTAAAGGCAGCCCAAACCATACAGTAATCACGTTCCCCCAGCCAGGAGCGGAGTATGGGTTTAATGTCTAGTAGCACTCCCGGGGTGACGGGTTGACGGAGTATACGGGCCTTACCCTGGTAGCGAAGGATACCCCTAAGGACCTTTTTCAGCAATAATTTGCCCACGAGAGGGTCCCCATGCCCACATGAAATGTGCAAGTTGCGAACGGCGGCTAAATACAATTTGATGGTGCTGTGCTGCACCGTCCTGGCTAAATATGAGGCAAAATAGATAAGGGTACCTTCCGAGGCGGGTAGGATATCCCCATCATTAGACATGAGCCTGTTCATCAGACAAAACTGAATAAATCGTTTTTCCCCAGAGCCGTACGTACGGTTGGTAGACCATGCCAAGCCCCAGGTTGCGTAGGTTTGAACTTCATCCCTTAAAGGGTCATGAGCGAAGGCGGGATGGTGCAAGGGATTCTGTCGGCCGTGGGAGCCGCCGCTCGAAAACGTGCGTCCTGAAAGCGTGAGAGGACATCAGCAATATCGTTACGGACCCCAGGGACATGCCGAGCCCTAACAAAGAAATTGTGCTTCATGGATATGAGGACAAGGAACCTAACTAGGTCCATGATACGGGGGGACTTCGAATGGCCTGAATTGATGATAGCGACGACTGATTCGTTATCGCACCAAAATTGGATACGCTTCCCGGAAAAATGCGGGAACCAGATAGCACACGCTACCACAATCGGAAAAAGTTCCTGCCACTCAATGCTTATACCCTGGGCTTTGCTAAGTTGCATATGAGGGGGCCACCTGCCCTGAAACCATTTCCCATTAAAATAACCCCCAAAACCAACCGACCCTGCGGCATCAGTGTACAATTCCAAGTCCGGGGAAGGGGTAATTGCAGTGTCTAAGAAGAAAGAACGCCCATTCCACCCCACAAGAAAAGCTTTCCACATGGTAAGGTCCTTAAAAAACTCTTGGTTTAGCCTGATATGGTGGAAGCGGCTTGGCACCCCCCGGGTAAGGTTGATCATGCGTTGTAGAAAAGTGCGCCCGGGGACGACTGCCTTGCAAGCAAATTGAAGTGTACCAATCAGAGACTGCAACTCAACCAGCCGTACCGACCGACACTTAGTAAATGAATTGAGTAAATCCCGGGTGCGTTGGAGTTTGTCCGCGGGAAGCCTGGCTTCCATCCGGGTGGAGTCTAGTTCGATACCCATAAATTCTAGGACGTGAGAAGGACCCAGGGTCTTGGAGGCGACTACAGGGGCATTAACGGACATGAAAACCCGGAGTAAGGTACTAAAGCTAGACAGACATTGTAAACGGGATGGTTCGGCTATGAAAAAGTCATCAAGAATGTGCAGGACATGTGTTAGGCGGCATCGGCGGCAGACGTGCGGGAACGTGCAGGAACTGGAGGTGCATCCCGATGACCGGTTGAAGCGGAAGCAGACAGGGCCGCTCTTCGGTTGCTGGCACGAGGAGTCAGCGCTCGGGCAGTCACTCTGGCTGTGGTACGGGCTAGAGCAGAGAATACAGTGGGGCTTAGCAAGGCCCGAGAAGGTGACCGTCCAAAGTTCTAAGTCAACCTGGTCCCAGCTTATACCCAGGTCATAGGCGGCCCTGCGGCGGAACTGTTCATCGTACGTGAGGAAAGCCAGGCCTTTAAATGAGGTTGCCGCCCTGCTAATAATCTGCTGATACTTGAGCAGCTCGAGCGATCTCCGAGGGTAGGAGGCGACAATGACCAACATATACGTCGTGTATGCATCTAACCACTTGTGGAAGGTGTCTATGGTCGGCTTGCGTTTCCGCACCATAGTGAGAGGGGAAGAGGAGCCCGGGACCGAATCATCAAAATGGAGCTGGATGTCGGGGACCTGGGACTGAGTCAAGGAATCGGGCAGCAACAACGTAAAGTCAATGTACTCACCGCGGAGGATTTTGTCTTCCAAGTTTTTGTCCACAGGACGGTGAAGTCCGATTGGGTTTGCTGCACCAGGTCGTGGAGTTGTGTTGCGTGCGGGAGGAGCCAAGGCTTGACTTCGGTAGGGCGCAGCGGACGGGAGAGGATGGCTCTGTAAAGCCTGCTGCAGCGATAATCGCACCGTGTCCTGAATGGCGGCCATTTGGGCTGCGGTGAAAGGGCTGGACTGATGTGGTTCTTCAGAAAGATCTAAAGGCTCATCCAGGTCTTCTATCGAACCAACAAACGAAGAGATTTCGCTTGCCTCGCCGTTAGCTGCCGCGTCCGTATCCTCCGAGACATTTGCCGCTTGTTTGGGACGACTCGCTCGCTTCCTCGAGGTACGTTTCTGTACTCGGCCATTTCGCGGCTGGTTGGCGGGGCGAGGACCTTGAACAGCGCCTTTTAAACGAGATACGAGCTCCGCTTTGGATCCAGTAATAGGAAGATTTAGAGCTTGAAGCCGTAGGCGAAGGACTTCCGTGGACAGCGACGCGAGATTATCCTGGCGCTGCTCGCGAGTATTCGCAACGTTTCGATTGCCACGTGGACGAGCCATGATGAAATTACAAATTACAATTTTTAAAGAACCTTGGAAAACCTTACAGTTAGCAAGACAGCTAGTGAATGTGACTTTGGACCTAAACTAGGCCTTTTATACCTAGACAGACGTCGCAAACTAGACCAATAGTAAATAAGTTACCATGCATAAAGTAAACTCATGCGGTGCTCGAACGAGACATGAGTGGCGATATTTATGTTTTTAACCATACAGAGCGTTTGATGTAAAGCTACTAGACAGTATTGCAACATTGATCAGTGAATCCCCATTGTACGCCTTTGTACATTCATGAAGAGAAAGGGAATAATGGTACATTCATGTCACGTACATCTTACGTGAGTTAATCTAGTTACAATGTAACAACATAAGCTTAGTTCGTCTCGCTCCATTAACTGCATTTTACAGATTGCTGTAAAGCTTTAGATACCAGAGCGCGCAAGCGATGACAATAGGAAAAAGTTCTTGCCATTCGATACTAATCCCCTTGTGCTTGTCAATGAGCAAATGAGGGGGCCACCTCCCTTGAAACCATTTGCCGTTTAAATAACCCCCGAACCCAACGGTGCTGGCGGCTAGAGTTCAAGGTCAGGGGAAGTGGTGACAAAGGATTCTAGAAAAAAGGAGCGACCATTCCATTTAGTGAGAAAAGCTTTCCACATGGTGATATCCCGGGAGAATTCCTTGTTTAAGCGGATATGGTGAAAGCGGTTCGAGACCCCCCGAGTAAGGTTGACGATTCGTGGAAGAAAAGTCTTACCTGGTACTACTACCTTGCATGTGAATTGCAAGGTACCGATAAGGGACTGGAGGTCTACTAGGCAGGCAGAGCGGCGGTTTGTAAAGGAATCGAGTAGCTGCGTTATCCTAGCGAGTTTATCCTCCGGCAACCGTGCTTCCATGCGATTACTATCGATTACAATCCCCATGAACTCCAGTACTTGAGAGGGACCCAGGGTCTTAGCTGCCACAGTGGGGACCCGAAGGGACATAAAAACTTTTAACAGGGTACTAAAGCTACCCAGGCAATCGACCTTAGTGGCGTCGGCTATAAAGAAGTCATCCAGAATGTGAATGACATGCTGAAGGCCATAATTATGTTTTAGGACCCATTCTAAGGCATCAGAAACTTGGTTGAACAGGAAAGGTGCGCTCTGGAGCCCGAACGGGAGGTAAAGGTCAACATAATACTGTGCTTGCCAATGTATACCCAATAGGTTCCAATCACTGGGGTGGATGGGCATGAGGCGAATAGGGGTCCTTAGGGATATAATCGTTAATACTGTCACCCTCGGGGTAGGAGAGGTGGTAAATGGTACGCCAATCTGTAGAATGCTTCTTGGGGACTACGCCTATAGGGTGACACTGGAAATTAGGGAGTGGAGAGGAGGAGAAAGGGCCAGTGACTCTACCCAACTGTATTTCCTTGTTAAGGTTTGCAGTGATAACCTCAGGATGTTGAGAGGCAGAAATCAGATTACGGGACACCCGGTTCTTTTGGGGACCAAGGTAACCGATGCGAGTACCGTATCGGAGGGCATTAACTAGATTATAAACAAATGAGCGATCAGGGTGACTAGCTAATTCAAGCGCTAATTTATGTACATCTAGGGGAGTAGATACTAAGGGTTTCCGGTGCTGCTGTAGGTGCTCCACCTTATATTTTGCTTTTCGTTCGCTGGATGTGGTGGGTGGTTTCTGTGGCTGGCAGTCGGTCTAGAGCTGGGGCAGTTAAAGAGGGCGTGGTTGCTGGAACCGCAGCGGCAGCAATTATGCGGGAAGGAACAGGAGCGACGTTGACAGCCAGAGAGCTTGTTGAAGTCGAAACAGACCTGGGCTTGTCGGCGCGGTTTTCTGCTGGGGTCCTGGTCAGGGCAATCCTCGACTGGGTGGTACGGGCTGGAGCACACAGAACAATGTGGCTTAGCGAGACCGGAGAAAGTCACTGTCCAAAGTTCAAGATCAATTTTATCCCAGGGTAGGTTAAGATCATAGGCTGCACGACATCTGAACTGCTCATCGCAAGACAGCCATGCCATACCCTTGAATTTTGAGACTGCTTTGCTGATTATCTGCTGATACTTTACGAGCTCTAGGGCACGTCTTGGGTGGGCGGCAACGATAACCAGCATGTAAGCCATGAAGGCATCTAGCCATTTGTGAAAAGAGTCTATCACCAGCTTTTTCCTCTTAACCATAGGTAAGCGGGGAACCCTGGGAGCCTGGGGAAGAGTCTTCGTACCGAATCTGCAGGGCGGCGGACTGGGACCGATAAATATTGTCTGGGAGAAGCAAAGAGAAATCGATGTACTCACCGCGGAGTATTTTGTCCTCGATCGTCTTGTCCAAAGGACGGTTGAGACCAACGGGAGTCGCCACGTTAGACAAGCATGGGCTTGGCGTTCTTGGCTTGGCGATACTCTGTGGAGAAACGTCCTGGTGGTGAAAGGCAAGCATCGCTTCGCAAACGGAGGAAGACACGGTCTCCTGGATCACGGACATTTGCGCTGGCGAAAACAATATGTCTCCCGGTTCCTGGTCCTCGATATCTTCCGTCTGCGCACACAACATTTCTTCTACGGACGACCCAGCTACTGACGTCGAATCGGGCTCCTCGTCTGAGGCCGGAACGTCCACATCGTGCGGCTGGGACGTGCCATGGCTCGCTTGGGTTTTGCGAGTTTTACCTCGCTTCATGGACTTTGGTTTGGCTACCCGTCCGGTGGAACGGCGACCAAGTGGACGGCCTTGAGAAGCGGCTTGAGGTGCGGTCGCCGAACAGAGTCTCTCAATCAGACGTGTGCGACTGCCCATGATTGGAAGGTTTAGCTGCTGTAAACGCAGGCGAAGGACTTCGGAGGATAGCTGCTGGATATCCGTCTTCGGGGTGTGGACAAAACCTGGGCCCGGCGCATGGGCCAGCCCAGGGGCTACCCTATGGGCTACCTTATGGGCTACCCTATGGGCTACCCTGTAAGCCACCCCCAAATTTTTTTTTGTTTTTCAATAAAAATAAAAAATCATAAACATACGAAAAAATACATAAAAAAATTACTTTCTTATTAATTTATCAATTATTGATATTTTAAAAATGTTGGTGGCTGTGGTGGATTAATTGATTAATTATGTAGTTAAGCAGAAACATAAAACAAATGAAAACAAAACAAAAGATAAATCACAACCAAACAATGCAATGAATCCGAACTACGTGTTTATTCGAGGCCAATTTTTCTCTGTGGAATATGCCAAACAGCACAGGAACGTATGCTGCGAATTAGTGAAAGGTGTATTTTTAGAAAAAAAAATTCAAATATAATACTGTATACCTGCCAACTTTTCAGAAGTCAAATGCGTAAGTTTTTCATATGGATATTAGCCGAATTTTCTAAAAAAAATGTGACGACCTTAGCCTGCGTAGCTGGCGGTATTGTCTGCGAAGGTAAAGTTTTGGTGGCGGAGCCGCCATGAGCGGCATCCCGGTTCCGCCGCTCAAACTTCGTGCAAGCAATCCTGTCAGCTACGCAGGCTATGACGACCTCCGAACACTACAGCACCAATGTTCAGACATTTGCAATTGTTGCCGAAGATTCCCGAAGAGGTTCCGATAATTTCCGAAGATTACCAAATGTCGCAGTACGAAGCTCGAAACCTTGCGTGATCTTGTAAGCTTCTTATTGAGGACACGCTCGCAACTTTTAGCGCCGTTCACAGCTGGACTATTTTGTTTGGAAAGTGATCTCCATTTTTCACGCAATTGTGAGTCAGGAGTGAGAAGAGAAATTGTTCTTTACGCATGTGATCGCTTGTACGTGGTCAGTGGACATGTCACGTTGTGGTTTTTGTTGATAGCACCCTGGGGTACAGAATAACTTTGACCGGCAACATGATACTGACACGGCATTTCTCTGTATGGTTTTTGGCCTCTTTGCCCTGAGACAGGGTATCTGATTTTAGGGAAGTCTGCCCCATCAAAACGGCGTCTGAATTTGCCTCAAACAGGGTCTTAAATAAAGGGTGTTCCCCACACCAAGCTCACAAACAATTGTTTTGGGGGATGTGCCCCCTTGCGGTTTCACAGCACGTTTTCTTCCTGGGATCCCAACAGATGAGTTCATGCTGTCTTTGTTTTGCATGTTAGCCAAAAACAGCACTCGTGTTTGTCACATATCCAGTGTAAAAAGTCGATTTACCCCTTTGTAGACATAAATGGATGCTCAAGAATGACTAAGTGACGTATGGCATTCTTAAATCGTTGTCTTGAGATCTGCAGTGTTCTGCCTTATGTCCACGGGGAACAAAACAATCTTGTCACCAGTATGTTATCCGGACTGCTTGAAACATAATAGCACGCACTGGGTTTGCATCGGACAAACTTGGAAAAGTTCGCCAATAATTTTCTGAATGGATTCACCTCGCTTGTCTGAGGGCATTTCGTAAGCCCTCTTAGTTAGGGGATACTCTTCACCGAGTCAACACTGGTCAGAGTATAAAATTAGTTTGGAATTTTGGAACTTTAGTCGGCTTATGTAATGACTCTTGAAGAGGCGTACATGCGTGTGTGTGTGTGTGTGTGTTGCATCAGAAGTGGTAAGGAGGGGGTGTAATTCGCAGGTATCACATCACACTTCACGAGTTAAATTCGGCAATGAGGCTTTCCGGTAATGTCTCATCCACAATGTCTAGACCAATTTGCAACAAATTTGTGCCAATGTTTCGATAGTAGGCTTTGCGCTTCGTGGTACAGTCAAAGCTCTCCTTGGTCCTCCTTGCGACCACTCTTGTAAGCGACCAGCTCTAGTTCAACGGTGCAGACCGACGACCGCCTCGCAAAAGCATGCGAGAGGAACCTTACCCTCTGGTGGGGGAGTTGCATAAAACGAAACGTCCGGTGTACCTTGTAACACCAGACAGTCAGTCTAGTTAAGTGACTGACGTTAGCAGTTGTGCCGCTCATTGTCGCGGCTTCCGCCGCTCATGGTGGCTCCGCCACCAAAACCTTACCTTCGCAGACAATACCGCCAGCTACGCAGGCTAAGGTCGTCACAATTTTTTAGAAAATTCGGCTAATATCCACATGAAAATCTCACGCATTTGACTTCCGAAAAGTTGGCAGGTATACAGTATTATATTTGATTTTTTTTTTCTAAAAACACACCTTTCACTAATTTGCAGCATGTGTTCCTGTGCTGTTTGGCATATTCCACAGAGAAAAATTGGCCTCGAATAAACACGTAGTTCAGATTCATTGCATTGTTTGGTTCTGATTTCTCTTTTGTTTTGATTTAATTTGTTTTATGTTTCTGCTTGACTACATAATTAATAAATTAATCCACCACAGCCACCAACTTTTTTTAAAATTGCAATAATTGATAAATTAATAAGAAATTAATTTTTGATTTATTTTTTCTTATGTTTATTATTTTCTCTTTTTTTATCGAAAAAAAAATTTGGGGGTGGCCCACAGGGTAGCCCATAAGGTAACCCATAGGCTGGCCCATGGGCCCGGGCCCAGGTTTTGTCCACACCCTCCGTCTTCGTGGGTTTCCCAGACTGACTTGGGCGCGGGCGTGCCATGATCGGTGTAAACGAAATTGTTACAAATGTTGCTTTCGTGCAAGACTGCCAAGGTAATGCACTTGGATAATGTTCTGCTGCTTATATAGCAAGACAGTGTCAGAGTTTGGCCAATAGATAAAGTTGTACTATAAGCAAAGTAGACACAACGTGGCGAACTACTAGCGATGAATAGAGCTAACAAAATAAGAACCAATGCGAACAAGGCTAAGATACATTTCTAGACTACGAAAAACAAGGTATCGGTCACGATTTTAGACATGAAAGACTTTTATTCTAGCTACATGAATAGGGAGTATTCATTTATGAATAAAGCCTTCATTGCTATTTGTTTTTGGCAAAGCCTGCCTGACCTACCACCCCTAGGGCGTCATGTTCCATTAACTGCGTTTTACCGCTTGGTAAAAGCGGAATTAATCATCCATAATTCTAAATTAGCGTTAAAATACAAAGAATGTATGGCAATTTCTTTCCAAATTTAGACTCGATTATCTCTGAAAAATGTGTGGTTACCCCAATTTTCTTTTTGGATTCTGATAACCCTTGCTAAAATCTGCTTTTTCCACATAGTCACAAACTGCGCAAAAATATTGTTGTATTAGGGGGCAAATTCGTTAAGAAACCCGAATATCCCGAGATGTACAGAACGTATGCGCAGTAACAAAAGGAGGCACCGTCCTTAAGCCACAACAGAATAGGTCATACCTGACTAATACAGAGACACGTACATCCACCACCTTGGCTCTTTGAAGGCCTCAAAGGTATTAACGACAAAACTTTCTACTCACCTTGATTGCCACGGCATTATAACACCATCGTCAGGCCCTCCAATCAGCACTAAGTTCTTGATACGCAAGAAGTTCTTTCTGTACCTTTCACTAACTGCCAGGATCAAATGACAGAAAACATCACACTGTATGTTACTTAACCCTTTAAGCCCTGACAGTGACAAAATCAAATTTCTCTTTACATTATCACTTCTTGTTCAAACATTCAAGTGATGAGAATAAAGGAATAACCAAGGATCCTTGATCACCAAGGATAAGATGTCTTGACATTTAGACCAATTCTCCTTACTAGTTACCCCGCCGTCAGGACGGGGTCTAGTAATACCCGTTTTTTTTTTTACCCCGCCGTCAGGACGGGGTCTAGTAATACCCCCTTTTTTTTTTTCTTTTTTTTTTTCTTTTTTTTTTTTTGTCGTGGTTAGTTGCCCCAGACCTCCGCTTGGTCAAAACAATACTTGCCGGTAAACTTTCTTCGCTTAGTGTTTATTCGCCAGAATTTTCATGAAAGTTGGTGTAGAAAATTACCGGCGATTTAATGGCATGAAAATTCCTTCGATGAAAGCAAGAACGAAGGTGCTAGCGAGCTTTGAAGCTGGCATGAATTTGTCAAACCTGCCCTGGCACGTAAACATTACATCACTGAAACACAAAAGGTGATCCGGGGAAGTCCCTTGCTTTCGCCAAGTTGAAAAATTCAACAGTGAAATGCAAGCATATTTTTGGCAGTTTTGCTTTGCTTCGCCAAAATCTTTAGGAAAAGTTGTGTAGAATAGTACAAGAAATTCAATGGAGTTGACTTCTCTTCAATGAGAGCAAGGACGAAGGTGCTAGCGAGCTTTGAAAGCCAATGATTCATGCTACGTGCTGTAGCACATAACAAGGCTTCTGATATTATGCGATGGTGCGATTTCGCACAATTGATCTTGAATCTTATCCAATCGCATAATCCATGAGAAATCTTTTAATTGATAAAAAATGCATAAGCTGGCCACAGTAACAAACATAAAATTCTAATTTAAGGCTATTTAGCATTGGAAACACCATGCGGAGCCTATGAAATCTTCAGTGTTGTTGTGAAACTCATGACAGTCATGTTCTATGAGAAATCTTCTCCAGAGAAATCGCATAATTTGTGATGTGATGTACCGCGTAGCACTCTGTAATGAAACAGTAAACATTTAAAGTGTGTGTATGAGTGCTAGAAGTGAGCAATACTGCCCTACATAATTTCTCCCCAGCCATTCGGCCTGAAAGAAGAAATTAGAAATGATTACCAGGATCAAAGAAAAATCTTTGACCCCGGCGGGATTCGAACCCACGACCTCCGGATTAGATCCCCGTCGCTCTACCAACTGAGCTACGAGGCCAAGCTTTACTAAATCGCATAATTTGCCGCATAATAAACCTTTTCTGCTGCAAAATGTGACCTCCTGGAAATTCCGCATGATTGCCCAATATTTTTCGCACCCTATCAGAAGGCCTGACATAAACATTACGTCATTGAAACACAGAAGCCGATTCGGAGAAGGAGAAGTAAACTCGCTTGCGCCGAATCACTCATCGAATCACTGCCTAAAAATTATAGACTTTTACGGTTTTTCATAGCTACCAGTTTCCTTTAGATTTTAGAATGAGTTTTTTTATCAAGAAATCTATTTAAATTTCCGTGCCCTTGCTATTTAGAATTACGCTGACATGTCAGTTCGTTTATTTAAAAAAACGCGACTTAACTGAGTCACGCTATGGTCAAAATATTTCGTCACGTTCTTCTTCGCGAAAGCTAGGACAAGTGGATGACCAAGGAATGAGGGATGGGGTTCATACTATCAGGGATTCATGTTATCACAGGGAGAAGGGTGCCGAGCAGACGCATAAGGGGAAATGGCAGCAAACACAGGTACGATAAATCATCAACTTTAAAATTTACACCACTTGAGCTCGTATCTTGAGTGACTGTAGTATATTTTGCTCCCTGGGAGGAGGAGAAAAACGGCGGGGTCCAATGAAAGTAGGAACGAAGGTGCTAGCAAGCTTTGAAGCTGGAATGAATTCGCCTAACTTGCCGTGGCACCTAAACATTACATCACTGAAACACAGAAGCCGATTCGGGGAAGTCCCTTGCTTTCGCCAAGTTGAATAATTCAACAGTCAAATGCAAGCATTTTTTTGGCAGTTTTGCTTTGCTTCGCCAAAATCTTTCGGGAAAGTTGTGTAGAAAAGTACAAGGAATTCAATGGAGTTAACATTTCTTCGACGAGAGCAAGGACGAATGTACTAGGGAGCTTAAGTTTGAAAGCTGGCATGAACTCGCGATCGCTATGAACTTAGTAATTATGATGTAAAGTATGTATGTATGAGTGCCAAGAAGTGAGTAATACTGCCCTCCCTAATTTCCCCCCGACCACAGGCCTTAAAAGTAAGAAATTAGAAATGAGAACCAAGATAAAAGAAAAATCTTTGACCCCCGCGGGATTCGAACCCACGACCTCCGGATTAGAACACCGTCGCTCTACCAACTGAGCTACAATTCCAGGCTGAGTCACGCTATGATCAAAATAATAATTTCATCACGCTCTTCGTCACGCACGCTAAGACAGGGTGATTAGGCAAGTCATATCTTGATTTATATTATCATCGTAAGCACGTAAAAGATACGATAAATCACCAACTTTTACCTGGCCGTAATATATTTTGGACCCCAAGGGCAGAGAGAATAACGGCGGGGTTAATGCCCCCTGGGGCTTTTCTTGTTTTTTTTTGTCATCGTGGTCACTTGCCCCAGACCTCCGCTCGGTCAAAACAATACTTGCCGGTAATGTTGGTTCGTTTAGCGTTATTTCGCCAGAATTTTCATGAAAGTTGGTGTAGAAAATTACTGGCGATTTAATGGCATGAAAACCCCTTCGATGAAAGCAAGAACGAAGGTGCTAGCGAGCTTTAAAGCTGGCATGAATTTGCCAAACTTGCCGTGGCACGTAAACATTACATCACTGAAACACAAAAGGCGATTCGGGGAAGTCCCTCGCTTTCGCCAAGTTGAATAATTCAACAGTAAAATGCAAGCATTTTTTTGGCAGTTTTGCTTTGCTTCACCAAAATCTTTAGGGAAAGTTGTGTAGAAAAGTACAAGAAATTCAATGGAGTTGACTTCTCTTCGATGAGAGCAAGGAAGAAGGTGCTAGCGAGCTTTGAAGCTGGCATGAATTCACCTAAACTTACCGTAACACGTAAACATTACGTCATTGAAAGACAGAAGCCGATTCGGGGAATTGTTTTGCTTTCGCTAAAGCATTTATCGAATCATGGCCTAAAAGTAGACCTTTACGTTTCATTTTTCAGTAGATAACCGTTCCCTTTCGATTTAAGGATAATTTTTCTTCATCAATAAATCTATTTAAATTTCCGTGCCTTTGTTTAATATTTAGAATTACGCTGAGATGTCATTTCGTTAAAAAATTGACGTAACTAAGTCACGCCATGGTCAAAACTATTTCGTCACGTTCTTCTTCGCGAGTGCTAGAACAGGTGGATGACCAAGGAATGAGGGAAGGGAAAGGTACTCATACTATAAGGGATCCATGATATCACAAGGAGAAGGGTGCAGAGAAGACGTTGGGGGGGGGGGGGGGGGATGGCAGCACACACGTCAAACGTTAGAAAAATCACCAGCTTCAAAACTTTATACCACTTGGGCACATATCTTGAGTGACCGTAATGTATTTGCACCCCCCGGGGGGGGGGGGGGAACGGCGGGGTCCAATTCCCCTGGGGCTTTTCTTGTTCCATAAGAAATGTATGGAAAACAGTAAGGAGAATAAAATTATGTATTTTTATATCAGGTCTTAAAGGGTTAAAGCTGGCTTGCATTCTAAAATTATTCCTGTAAAACTGACACAAATAAAAAATCCAATTTTGATTTTTTTGAACAACAACAACAACGACAAAGCCTGGAACCATGTTGCACAACTTTTTTATTTTTCATGCTCTGACCCAAGGCCATTGCTTTTATTTAAGCTAATGTATTTGTTTCTGTTTGCTGGAGTTGTAGCCATTTAGCACACATTCCTGGTGATGGAAAAATTTTGGCCTAAGCATTAAGGGAAAGAACAAATATTTAACACTAAGTAGCATTCTGTGGGAAGGCCACATTTTAAAATTTTGATAGAGAAAATTCAGTGATTCTTGGTGTGTAGGTATGACTTGCAAGATCTAATCCCACTGCATCTGCTGATTATCAAAAGCGCCTGTGATGATGTATGTCACAAACGGTACAAGAAGCCTGGACCTTTGTGGGCAATTATATATTATGGGCAGAATGAGAGTGAATAGTTTAAGCAATTCAATTTTCAACTTTGCCCAAATTACCTGTCACATTAAAGAACTTTGAAGAGTTGAGGTTGTTCACCACTGGTAAGAAAACATTATATTCATAGTCCATGTCTTCGTGAAATGGATCTGTTGACAAATGATACAACATGTCTTTTCACGTTTTTTGCCTTTGCTGTGTTTCAAATGGGCACGTTTCACTCAAACCTTCAACTTATAATCTAACGTTTACTATTAAATCCTCAAGCTTGGTTATTAAATTTCAAGCTTTCTGATTGCCACCCCCCCCCCTGCCTGTACTCAATTAAGTTTTATATGGGAAGGCTTCACTCAGAGGTTCAAACCCTTACCCTTTAATACACTAATTTTTACCAAAATGGTACCCCTTTCATATACCATAAGGAAACTTGCACCCCTTTCATACACCTCAAGGATAAACCAAAACAATAGAAATTCAGTCATTAAGGTTCAGTTGCTCAGAGGGTGCAAGCTTTTATGTGTTTCATATACTTAGCTTTAGTTGCCATCTCGTCCACTATGCAGGGAATTTTGTGACCCTTTCATGTACTAAAATGACTATTTTCCCTCCCCTTTAGGCAGAGCCTCATCTTATAGCCTACTATAGGGAGTTCCCCCCCCCCCCCGGGGTTTCCCTACACACAAGTTAACAGCAATTAACCCGCCTTTTGCCTTGTAAGTTTTTGCTGCAATGCAAAAGTTTTATTCCAAATGTGCCCATCCAAATGGCTGAGGAAGAAACAATAACCAACTCAGCACTACTACATATCTGGTTGGTCTTCTCTCATCTCATATCCAACTCATGCTCATGGAGCTCTACACTTTGTTTAACTTGAATTCGGATTCTTACCATTCCAATAATTTGCTAGAGAAAACTTTTTTTGGAAATAGTCACTGTAGAAGAATCTGAAAGAAAAATGGGGAAGTATTCACCAAAGTTGTCCAGGTATAGATATTTAAAATATATTAACTTTCAAATCTAGATAGGTACAGTGCAGATCGTTTACTAAGACTCATATCTTGGAGTATAACAATGCAACCACCTGCCCCTACTCCCCTTCCCAAAACAACAACAACAACAAAACATTTCCCTCTCCCAAAACCAATGCTGGGTTTTTTGTTCAGCAAAGAATGAGCTTTGTAGTGGTGCAACATTGACGAGGGGTGAAGGGATATATTAAATGAGCTACATCACGGATAATGCATCTTAAAAACATAGGCATGCAATGTGTGCAGAGCCAATGATTTATGGTGAATTTATGAACACAACCTATGGTCTTCACGCCACTGCTGTGCGGTCCCCTCCCCCTTCCCTGACGGCTAATGTAACATGTCTTCGCCAAAGCAAGGAATCAAGCTATCATGAAACAGGGTAACAAGCAGCATGACCACGTGATAGTTAATTATAGCATGACATTAGAATATTGCATGTAAAGTAAACAAAGCTCTTCATTTCCCTTCTCTTCAAAGACAACACATCCTAACACGTCTGTTTCTTGCATTTTGTATGTATTCAACTCCTGATAGGCGTGAAAATAACTTGCAAAATTCAGTAGGTCTTGATTAGAATGCTTTGTCACTTGCGTTCATTTTGAGGTGTTTTAAGCAATGCGTTACATTCCAAAGGTTCAAATTACAAGCAGCTGTTGACTATACAAATTTGTTCAACATACCCTTTGAACTATAAATGACCCAAAATAAAGGTTGTTATCTTGTAAAGATTTTACTATAATTAATTGATCACCACGTAACTTGGATTTTTAATACTAGTTTCATTCAAGTTTTTCAGTTTTAGGTCCGAATAGCTGGGAACAAGGCCCCGCAAATTCCGATTTTATTTTGTCTAATTTGCACAAGCAGGTTGAAATTTGATATACAAAGTTTAATTTGTACGAAAGACACAGATTCTCACAGTTCATCTCTTTTTAGAACCTGTTTTGGGTCTCAGCTTGTACTTGTTGTGTTTCTAGCCAGATAAATATTCTGCTTTGCTTGCAAACAGCACCGAAATATTTATATCCAGAATAAATAAATTGTATTAACCTTATGCAAAAATCGCTTGCTTCTCAGCTTGGGATTCTCATTATTTATCTTTCTCATTATCTTTCTTTTGTGATACCACTAGAAAGCGAAAAACAATTGTTGCCGTCAAGCCCCGCAAATTCCGATTTTATTTTGTCTAATTTGCATAAGCAGGTTGAAATTTGATATACAAAGTTTAATTTGTACGAAAGACACAGATTCTCACAGTTCATCTCTTTTTAGAACCTGTTTTGGGTCTCAGCTTGTACTTGTTGTGTTTCTAGCCAGATAAATATTCTGCTTTGCTTGCAAACAGCACCGAAATATTTATATCCAGAATAAATAAATTGTATTAACCTTATGCAAAAATTGCTTGCTTCTCAGCTTGGGATTCTCATTATTTATCTTTCTCATTATCTTTCCTTTGTGATACCACTAGAAAGCGAAAAACAATTGTTGCCGTCAAGCTGGTCAGAAGTCAAAATGTTCCTCTACGAAAACTAATAATTCTGCTTGGAAATTAATCAAGGAAAACAGAAACAAACAAGATGTGCGTGAATTCACGCACTTAAGTGGATCTCAACTTGACAAGTCCATCTTGTGTATAATTTCTGATTTGTTTGCTGCTGTGAAAATTATTGTACTACGGCTAAGTAAACGCAGGACTACATCGAGAATAAAATCCTGCCAGACCTGAAGTATACAAAACAGCGCATTCAAAGTAACAATAAATAGTTCCTGCTGATTGAAAAACACTTCAAGGCCCGGGGATCGTACTTCCATACTATAAGCTGTATGGGCATGTGCTGCTGATAAGAAGGGTTTCACTATCGCAGTGGCACACCCCCACCCAACATCTCACAGAATCCCCCCTCCCCCCCGGCCTCACAGACGAAGACAGATACCCTACATCGTAATCGTATATCGGGCAGTGCCGTTCTTTTAGCCTTTGACATTAGCCATGACGTCACTTTCGTGACGTCATTGGCTAAAAATTGGGCCAATTTTTTCAAGTTTGTCATTTGTAATTGTCTTCATCTTTCTCAGTCAGTTTAGTTTTGGATTATTTTTACTTCTTTGGTGTTTTTCTACCTTATGAAAATATTATTTTGAGGTTTTCTTCAATGTGAAAGTCATTTTGTTAGATCAGAAAAATGAATGAAAATACCGTAACATAGCACTTTTAATAAATAATTTCAATCTTCCCCAGACCATAAAAACTTCCAAAAATACTTACATGTAAAGATCTTTTGTGGCAGCTGCAGGGAGGTAAGGCTTTAGGTAGCTGGTATCTACAAACAAACATTTATCAAGGAGGACTTTAATGAGATGAAAATTATGTTGACATGTAAAACTGAGTGAATTCAAAAAAAAAATATCTGATAGAACACTACAAATGGATGGCTCTAGCACTCTTTCCCCACCCCTCCCATGTCGATCTCCCAGGTACCCCAGAGAGGCTCTGTGACTCCGTAGGATACCGAGCATTCCAGTTGTGTGTGTCAGCTTACATGTAGGTAGATAAAGCTCAGTGCACTGGAGTCAAGTGAACAAGTGGTCTTAAAGTGCCAGTTCAAAGCATGTACAAGTGTGACTTTCAATTTGATTTCTTTCCCACACCACAGCCATTTGAAGCCTCACTACCTCCCCACCCCCGCCCCCCTGAGTGGAGTCCCTGAGAAGTGATTATAAAGCTTGGTTCCTGGAGAGCATGGTGCTGTGCAGTGTGACACAGCTCCCCTCCCCCCCTGGTTTTGTCAGCTGCAGAAGGTTTTAATCTGGACTCTAGACTAAAGCAAAAAGTTCCAAGCTCAGTTTCACAAAATCACTTAGGAATACAATGTCAAGTTTGCTTTTTGCAATTGAAACGTTATTTTGCTAACAATAATGTTGACGTGTTATTATGCAGCACTTTGTATGAAGAATTCCTGAACTGATACACTGTCAAGGCTTTTTTAAATTAATTTAATAACCACTTCAGTTTAATTTTGGTTTTACTATACCTCCATATTGCCCCATCTGTGGGCTTGACAGTGAGATAAAACTGTCAACATTGTGATCATCCATTGTCTCTAAAATAGCACGTACTGTGAGTCCACCTAATTGGCAAAAGGGAAACAGGCCTCGAAATTAATTTTTTTCCCAGGGGCAATTCTGCTGCTAAGTCCAAAATTTTAAGAGTAAATTTGGTTTAACAAGGAGCAGAAAATGTATTTGTTATGAAAATGGGCCAAAAGTTGAAGGAGCAAATTTGCTCCTAAGTTATTTTTTTTAGGAGCAAATGTCCCTGAACCAGTTGCAAATTGCACATTTGTGACTGTAAATTTTGAGCCCTAGAAGGAAATTCACAAGGGGTTATGTACCCGTCAAATTGAAGCTTCAACATCCCCCCCCCCCCCCCCCGGGCATTTGAACTTTTTGAGGATTATCTTGTTCAAATTCCCTCCCCTCGGGGCAAAAAAGCCGTTCAAATGCCCCACCCATTAGTACTGAAATACCTCTCCTCAAAGAGAAATTTCGTGTTCAATCAAACACTATTCACGCTTTTCAGAGAGAGATATGCCGTGATGACAGCTTCAAACTTCTTTTAAAGACCGTTTTGAGAGCGTAAGGTGAAATTCTATCTTGGAAATCCGAAAAAACCGCAAAGACCGAAAAAACTCATGTGCATATTTCGCTAGAACAAGAGGTAAATCTGGTTCAAATTCCCCACCCTTCCACGGCAACGTTCAAATTCCCCCCTCCCGGCGCACAATGCACAGTCAAATGCCCGGGGTTTGCTCAGGGGGGGGGGGGGGATGTTGAAGCTTCAATTTGACCGGTACATTAGGTTGGAGAAAGACGGCAGTGGTTGAGTGGTCAGTCACTCCGAAACTAAAGGGGGCATCATGTTTTAGCATTACTTTTTGGCGAATATATACCTACGTACCTGCAATGTGTGTTGTTGTGGTGATCAGTGCTCATTATTAAGAAGTAAAATGTTTAAAACTGATCTAAATACTTCCAAAATATTAAAAGTATCGTATAAATCTCTCAATTTTCAGCTTCACTCTGCAAGCCTTCGTCAGGAGACTGATTAAAACTTGACAAGGAACTGCACCTGCAATGTTTGATGGCTTATTTATGGCCCAGTGGGTCACCATACCAGATTTTGTAGTGGGGGGGGGGGGCAGACAGTTTCCTTCCCAGTTTGATTAATTCTGGTTCCTGCTCCTTTTTTTTGCATGTGTAAATGCATGTGTAATGTATACTTTTAATGCACCAGGGACTTTCTTGAAATGGGCCCTAAAGATAATTTCACATATCACATTGATCCCTACTTTCAACGCGTCACGTAATGATTTTTGCCGAAATCACCACAGGCAGCCCAAGCTAAGGTTGAGAGCTGCGCATAAATTAGACTGTTTTTTCCACGCTATGCATAATAATGACATTGGCAACATTAAAGAGTTTGTATGGAAATGATACAAAACGTCTCAAATTGCCACAAATCAGAAAGAAGTCGAAATGAAAATGATTTGTCTTATTTCATTGTTTTATTGGTCATTATTGGAGGGCTTCCTGGGCTGGTTTGAAGCTTTTTGGGCGAGAAATTGAGGTTTATATTTTTCATCAGTTACTGAACGTTTAGAATTAATTAAAGGCAGGAAACAGTTTCACACTGCACCTCACTTGAGGTTCGATAAATTCCATCACAATAAACGAATTGCCCTACAACTTCAAAGGTATATTCTTGGGTCTTGCGCATACCTCTGTTCTTTCTCATGGGTTCCAGATCCTATTTTAAGCCGTCGAAAATTCCTCTTAAATACGAAACTCGCCTTTCCTGGTATGCGTTTTCATTTGAAGTGCACACATGAATCATTGCGAGCCGCGTTTCGACGACAAAATGTCCCTCAGCCGGGGAGAGGCTGAGTGAGATTGTCCACAAGCAGAAGGCGACACTGCGGAGTCCAGAAAGGTCGGTTTGAGGGCCTGATAGAAAACTATCGATACGCCCGTGAAATTTAGTCGCCTCACTTGACGCCACGAGCACACTTTAACGTCTTCGTGCGACAATATATTAGCATAGTGATTTGTTCCGTCACATTTACCTGTTTAGCCTAAAAAAATGTTGTCGAAATTTAGAAGCAGAGACGAGGAGCAGTTTCCACCTAGAAAAAAAACTGCACCGGTTTTCAAAGGAATGGAAATTGTGGTGGGTATTTTCCACGGTCACAGCAAAATTTTTTTTAGGGCAGACAACCCTATATATGGGAATTAAATAATGAGGTTGATTTGCGGGCAGTGAGCAGGATCACTTGCGCCAAATACTCGGCATAAAATCATCGAATGGATTGATTAGAATGCAGCAAAAGATAGTTTCGAAGTCAAGTGAGGCGAGTGAATTTCACGGCCGTTCTAATATTTCTCTATTTCTGTAAACGGACCTCTCTGGACTCCGCAGTGTCGTGTTTTCTAATGTCGACAATCTCACTCAGCCTATCCCCGGCTGAGGGACATTTTGTCGTCGAAACGCGGCTCGCAATGATTCATGTGTGCACTTCAAATGAAAACGCATACCAGGAAAGGCGAGTTTCGTATTTAAGAGGGATTTTCGACGGCTTAAAATAGGATCTGGAACCCATGAGAAAGAACAGAGGTATGCGCAAGACCCAAGAATATACCTTTGAAGTTGTAGGGCGATTTGTTTATTGTGATGGAATTTATCGAACATCAAGTGAGGTGCAGTGTGAAATTGTTTCCTGCCTTTAATTAATTCTAAACGTTCAGTAACTGATGAAAAATATAAACCTCAATTTCTCGCCCAAAAAGCTTCAAACCAGCCCAGGAAGCCCTCCAATAATGACCAATAAAACAATGAAATAAGACAAATCATTTTTATTTCGACTTCTTTCTGATTTGTGGCAATTTGAGACGTTTTGTATCATTTCCATACAAACTCTTAAATGTTGCCGATGTCATTATTATGCATAGCGTGCCGATGTTATTATTATGCATAGCGTGGAAAAAATAGTCTAATTTATGCGCAGCTCTCAACCTTAGCTTGGGCTGCCTGTGAAATCACGCATTACGCACAAACCCTTTGCTACCCTTCAAATTGTTTATCCCAAACATGAAAACAATTCTCATTCTCTTAAATGTGAAATAAACTCAATAAACCCTAACAGCCTCCCTTTCGATTCTGGAATAAGCCAGCCAAGCGATCCTACTAAAAATAAATTACACTTTCGGTTTGTCACGAGGAAATAGAGCGGAAGTATTAGAAGGACGACTTGACATTCACCACGGTTTCGATCAGCTTTTAGGAACACAGCTTCATCATTAGTTTAAAATTAGCGTCAAAGAACATTTTATGCACAATACCTTGAGAGAAGCCGATGATATGAACTCCATCTTTCGCACCTTGCATCACGGGCCGAATTTTCTCCGTCATAGCCGAGACTTGCATCCACAAAGGTGCAAAACTTTCAAGCTCCTCATACAATTTTATGAGGGTGATGTTAGTCCCTGGATGTGCCTGGGTTATGAAAGAAGCTAGATCTTCCATGTCCGATGCATGATCGAGTATTCCGTGTATTATGATCACCGGTTTATAGCAAAAACTTTGGGCTACAAACAAAAACAACACTGCAAAGTGAAGGGCCGCCATTTTGCACTTGCAGACTTGTGCTTGTGCTTTACAAGGTCACTGATTGGCTACATTTTGTAGGCTGATACAAATCAACCAATCAGAAAGCACGGTCTATTGAGGGAAGAACCCTGCCTTCCCAAGAGGTTTAGCGAGGGATTTGGCGCCAACTTCAAGCAAAATGGCGGCCTCCACTAGTTTATTGCAAGATTTTCGTTTCGTTTTTCTGGTGTTTTGGATGTAAATTTCTACACTATGGACGAAAAAATCATCCGCTTGTGCGAAGAGAATAATGTTCCCTCTCTCGTTCAGGCTCTTTCAACACTAAAAAATCAAAAGGTAAACTTGTATTTAATTTATTAAAGACTGTACAGATGGGTTGTTAAAAGCTTATTTTCTTTGATTTTCCGATATTTCGTCAGTCAAGGCTTACTTCTTCAGAAGAATAAATGAGGAATGAAGTCCATTCCCTGAAGAAGTCAGGCCGTGACTGACGAAATATCGGAAAATCAAAGAAAATATAACCGGTCAGCTGTACATATGCATTGCACTCGCCTTCCTTCGTCTATTGTTTTATCTCAGTGTATGTTTGAGATAAGTCAATTCAAATCTAATTTTAAAAAAGGAAAAACCATTTAACAAAAATCTTCGATAGTTACTGTAATTCTGAATTCAGTGTTGACTCTAATGTTGGATATACTAATATCAACAGGTTGTAGATCTGCTAGAAGCCAGAGCCTCGGAAGGAAGGGGTGAACCAGTCCCCTATCTTCAAGCTGTATTCAGAGGCAAGTAGGCATTACAGATAACACGATAAAAAAAAAGATGTTAACATCTTTATTTGTTAGGTACAGAGAGACCTGAAAACCTAGAATGAATTTTAACGAAGTCAAATTTCAGCAAGTTGCAGAAATTTTTCTTGAATGTGATGACGGATTGAGATGTCTTCACTTAAAAAAAATCCCTGATCAGTGTCAAAGTGGTTATTAATTGCTGAAATGCACAATAAGTTGCATATAAGGGCTGTGCCGTTGCATGTGCTGTCACAGGCAACTCTATAACTCCCCTTCCTCATGCCATGCAAAAGTCATATGCAGTTTGTACCATTTTAACACTTCTGTCTATAGGTATAATTATTCTAGGTACAGTTATTGTCCTACACTGTGTGGTTTTAACAGGTTTTAAAATCCTACATGTACAACGTTTCTCACGCCATACAGCTCTTCCTGTTTTCAACTTGAAAAACAAAACTCGGTCTTGAATTTAGCGTAAATTAATTGTTTGAAATCATGTCTTTTTTAAGACTAGCATGCAAGACAACTTCCACTGAGAGCATTTCAATGGGCTAGTGGGAGTGGATTAGGAGGGCATTTTAATGGGCTAGTGGGAGTAGGGATGGAAAGCATTGTAATGGGCTGGTGGGAGTGGGGATGGGGAGCATTGTAATGGGCTGGTGGGAGTGGGTGTGGAGAGCATTGTAATGGGCTGGTGGGAGTGGGGATGGGGAGCATTTTAATGGGCTGGTGGGAGTGGGGATGGGGAGCATTTTAATGGGCTGGTGGGAGTGGGAATGGGGAGCATTTTAATGGGCTGGTGGGAGTGGGTGTGGAGAGCATTGTAATGGGCTGGTGGGAGTGGGGATGGGGAGCATTTTAATGGGCTGGTGGGAGTGGGGATGGGGAGCATTTTAATGGGCTGGTGGGAGTGGGGATGGGGAGCATTTTAATAGGCTGGTGGGAGTGGGTGTGGAGAGCATTGTAATGGGCTGGTGGGAGTGGGAATGGGGAGCATTTTAATGGGCTGGTGGGAGTGGGGATGGGGAGCATTTTAATAGGCTGGTGGGAGTGGGGATGGGGAGCATTTTAATAGGCTGGTGGGAGTGGGTGTGGAGAGCATTTTAATGGGCTGGTGGGAGTGGGGATGGGGAGCATTTTAATAGGCTGGTGGGAGTGGGGATGGGGAGCATTGTAATGGGCTGGTGGTAGTGGGGATGGGGAGCATTATAATGGGCTGGTGGGAGTGGGGATGGGGAGCATTTTAATGGGCTGGTGGGAGTGGGGATGGGGAGCATTGTAATGGGCTGGTGGGAGTGGGGATGGGGAGCATTGTAATGGGCTGGTGGGAGTGGGAATGGGGAGCATTGTAATGGGCTGGTGGGAGTGGGGATGGGGAGCATTTTAATGGGCTGGTGGGAGTGGGGATGGGGAGCATTGTAATGGGCTGGTGGGAGTGGGGATGGGGAGCATTGTAATGGGCTGGTGGGAGTAGGGATGGAAAGCATTTTAATGGGCTGGTGGGAGTGGGGATGGGGAGCATTTAAATGGGCTGGTGGGAGTGGGGATGGGGAGCATTGTAATGGCTGGTGGGGGTGGTAGTGGGGTGTAAAGGGGACACTTGCACTGAAATGCCCAGTTTGAACAGAGAAAAACTTTGGACATAGACATTAAAATTTGTTTGAATGTGTTGTATACACGTTTCTTATTAGCAAATGAACATTCACAGTGATAGCAGTTTTTTATGTATGGTAGGTTCGCCTTGTAACACTAAAGTTGGTTTAGAAAGACGAACATGTGTGTTCAAGCATGCCATTCAATTATTGAATGATGGTGATCTTAGTAATAAGGTAAGTTTGCCTGAAATATTATATTTTGATAACCAATAATTTAAACATGCTAGCAAGTTAACTTTATATTTTAGAGGTACTGTATTTTGAAGTACAAAAATTTCAGTTTTGCCACATTGCACCTTGTACCACAATTTATCAAACAAATTTATTACTTTTGGAGGAAGAGGCGTTCATGAGGGTTTAATTTTCAGGGGGGCATTTAAAGGAAGCTTCTGTTCTTGTAAATAGGGGCCAGTGAAACTGTTGTTACAAGTGCCATGTTAATGTGACCATCATGTTACCTTTATTTTTATTTGGGATGAATTGAGGCTCATGCAGTTGTTGTTGTCATTTTTTTTTTAAGTCAGTCTAGTCATTAAAATAATAAAATGTGACCTTCTATTACTATTTTTTCTGAGCATTTGACTTGAGAGCACAATTTCATTTGTTTTCATTTAATCCAAGTCGCCATTTCACCTATCATGTATTCATTTGTCATTTTATTATGGACACATTTGAGCCTGCAGATGTGCGGGACATATATCGCATTTGAACCTAGTTGTATGGCCTCGCTCACCACGAGTCCCCCATAGCTCAGTGGCTAGAGCATCCGACCGGCATCTGGAAGGTCGTGGGTTCAACTCCCATTGGGTGGACTCAGAATGTTTTTTGACTTGCGAGAATTTGACTTGCGATCACAATTTCATTTGTTAACAGACCAAAATGTTCATGGCCTGAACGTTCGACCTGTTCTGGTCTGTCGTGGTATTAATCTACCAGTACTTGGACTTGTGTTATTTTTTGCCAGGTTGCTACAGAAGTGGTTGGTTTTCTGCTAATGGAGGTAAGAAAATTAAGAGCTTCTTCTTCATCGGCTAAAAAGGTTAAGTCTTGAATCCACTCCCTTGGGCTAACCCTTTAAGCCCCAGTAGTGATTAGCATCAAAATTAATTTCTTCTCATCATTTCAGTGCATAATAACATATAAAGTCATGAGAATTATGAAAATGATCACCAAAGATGAATTGTCTTGATGTTTTAACAATTTCGCCATTAAGTAATCAACAAAATGTATGGAGACCAGTAAGGAGAATTTGCGTAATGATCATTGATGCTGGGGCTTAAAGGGTTAAACAAACCAGATGGCTCATCAAGGCCAGAGCTCAAATTCAAATTCTGTACCATGAAGCTACTGCTCCACTGCAGATGGATCACCACAACAAATTGTGCAGATGTGTAACTTCTTTATTCATTATTCAATTCAGCTAGATGAATTCCCTGGTGGAACTCTTGCAGATCTAGCGGATGTGTTTATAAATGCCATCAAAAGTGGTTCTCTCAGTAATGGCAAGTGAGTACTAGTTTTTATGATAATTTTCTTGCTAGTACTTTGCCTTCTCAAAATGTGTTGTAGTAGTGGGTAGCACAGAAGGAGTTGGAGGCAGCAATTTTAGGCTCAGATCCCTTGCCACATAAATATAATAATAATAATTATTATTATAATTGTGTCTATAGGCAGCAAAATCACCAGCTAACATTGCATTTTGGGAGACCTAAGTACTGGTACATGACTCACTCGGTGTGGCTACTCAATAAAGTTTTGTCCAGGGAGGCTCCACCCAGAGGTTCAAACCTTTTTGCTTTAATATACTAATTTTTACCAAAAATGGTACCCCTTTTTTATATACCTCAAGATAAGCCAAACAGTAGAATTTCCTGTAATCGTCACCTTTTTCCCAGGTTTTCAGTCTTTCTGATTCAGTTACATAGTCATTTCTGCCAAAGTGTGGCACCCTTTGATATACTTTGCTTTAGCCACCATTTCTTCCGCTTTGCAGCTGATTTTGTGACCCTTTTGTATACTAAAATGGCAATTTTCCGTACCTGTTTATATACTGCAAGCTTAAAAAGGGCGCCCCTTTCGGGTGGAGCCTCCCTGTATAGCCCACTATCGGGAGTACCCCCCCCCCCCCCAGGCTGAGGCACAACAATATCAAGGAGAACATAGCACTCTTTAGGGCAGTAGGGCTGCTACAGTGGTTATGGCACTTGCTTTCAATATTCCAGGGGTTGATGCTTGGTCATGTAAGTTATTAAGTTTCTTCTTGCTTTTCTCAGAGAGTTTTTCTCTGGATTCTCCAGTTTTCCTTCCTCTTCAAGATTAAACATTTCCAGTTCTAATTCATTCTGGATAATTGAGTACTTGCATGAAACAACTACAGCCATTGTGACTTTCCTCTTTAGATGAAAAGGAATAAATGTATAATTTCTAAAAGTGGTTAAAATAAGTGTGTAGTCTCAGGGCTCAACAAAAGTCCTGTCTGATTGTCCAGGGCAAGTAGATTTTAATGTCAGACAAGTATCTTTTTCTGCTCACTTGCCCAGTGGACAAGAACCTAGGCAAACAGATGGCAACTTACACTGCAAGTATGCTGACTTGAATTGTTTCTGTAAAATAATTTTCTCTGGAATATTGTATATCAAATGTCTAAGAGAAAACAAAATGTCTAAGATAGAGACAACGCTAAATTTTTGCATGCTCCCATTGGTCGAAATTGATCACGTGATGCAATTATAGTGTCTCTCCTCAGTGGGCGCCTATCAGTGCATAGTGCCAATTTTTGGCAATTATTGCTCAAAATGTAGCATTGTACAATAGAGTCCTTCTGTCTCAGGCCCTATGTGTGATTGGTTCCCTCAAAAATTTGATGTTCAAATTTCATATAAGCCATTATAGTAGGACGCTAAATATTGACGTGCTCCTATTGGTCGAAACCAATCATGTGATGCAATGGTGTTTCTCCTCAGCGGGCTCCCATCAGCAAATAGTGCCCTTCTGGGCAATTTTCGCTCAAAATTTAGTGTTGTACAATAAAAACAATAGAGTTCTTCTGTCTTAGGCCCTATGTGTGATAGGTTCCCTCAAAAATTTGATGTTCAAACTTCATATAAGCCCTCAAACTATTTTCTTGGGCTAATATTTGTTGTGAACATCAAATTTCAACCTATCACACGATAGTGCCTTCAACAGAAGAACTCTATTGTTTAAATATTGAATTCTACACCAACATCACTTATTTATCACATGAATTATTTGGATACTCTTTGTTAGAACAGGTTACCCATGGAGGTATTAGGCACCCTTACCCTAGTCCTACCCTCTTTTGCTTTGGTTTGTCTGTAACATAATAAGAACATATACCTATCAAGCCATTGAGAAGAGAGCTTAAAGTTGCCTCTTTTCAATTAATCCAAACAGATCCTTAGAACTGTTTCCAAAAGTGCTGTCAGCTGTAGCAGCAAAAGACTCTATTCCAATGACAGGAGGTAAGGATTGACAATTAGGTACAGTTGAATTTTCTGGCAATTTTGTCTTATATGGTAACCGTGGTTTATGTGGTTTTACTGTTTCTGTATCCACTAATTATATATCCATCTTCTCTTCTCTGCTTTTTATTATTATTTTTTATTATTATTCTCTTCAGAAAATATTGAAAGAATTTTCCAACATATTGCAATCTTTATAGGTGCTTAATTGCATACTTAATGTTTTAGAATGTGGGGGTGAAATGGCCGGCCAGGAGTATAAAAGACATCTCCTAAACACTCTTTGTTCAAGCAGGTATTTAACAATTTTGTTAAAAGCTAGAGTAAAAACTTTCAATCGTATAGCTGGCCAATATACAGGAAAGAACAAGCAATAGTCTTTGTTGAGGTCAAACAATAAAAATAGTACAGTATCACATGAATATAGAAAACAAAACTTGCTTCTGACATATCCCTCCAAGTTATGTTCCCCATAATTCTTGGTAGAGTGCGTTGCACTATTTGCTGTAGATAACGTAGGTTAGTGTGGCACCACTTCCCAGGCTCTGAGGTTAAAAGAGGCCTGATGTTTACTGTGAGTAAATTAAGCAGTGTCACTAAAATTCATCTGATAAGTGTATTGGGAATACTTACTCATTTCTTTCTTTTCTTAACAGATGGGATCCACAGTGTGCTATTCATCTGGCTGCCATTTTCAGGTAAATTATGCTCTCTCTTTTACAGCCAATAGCCATTATTTTGTTAACATGGCTTAAACTGAGTTCTGGGTATTGTATAATTATGACAGGTATATTTTGCCAGCACTTATTTGACAACGTAACCTCTCTAAAGTATCTGGAAGTAGAATTGAATTTAAAAAAAACCCTCTCGGATACCCCATTGCTATTACAAACACCCTGATTCTATCACAAACACCCCCGCTGCTTTTACGAACGCCCCACTCTTTTAATGGAAACCTCACTGCTATTATGAACACCTCACTGTTTTTATGAACACCCCGACGCTTTTATGGACGCCTCACTCTTTTTACGGAAACCCCACTGCTATTATGGGCTTTGTGGGGGTTGTGCAAGTTGTGGCGGTTGTGAGAGTGGTGGCGGTTGTGAGAGTTGTGGCGGTTGTGGGAGTTGTCGAGGTTGTGCTGGTTGTGGGAGTTGTGGCGGTTGTGGGAGTTAGTTGTGATGGTTGTGGGAGTTGTTAGGGTAGTGGGAGTTGTGGTTATTGTGGGAGTTGTGGTGGTTATGAGGGTTGTGGGAGTTGTTAGGGTTGTGGGAGTTGTTAGGGTTGTGGGACTTGTGGAGGTTGTGGAAGTTGTGGTGGTTGTGAGAGTTGTGAGCATTGTGGGAATTGTGGAGGTTGTGGGAGTTGTGGCAGTTGTGAGGGTTGTGGAAGTTGTGGAGGTTGTGGTGTGTTAAGAGAATGAAACTCATCTTCCATTGAATTATTTAAGAGACAGGCAAGCACTGAAATGACTGTGTATTTGATTACTGAGAATGGAGAAAAGCGATGAAGCTTTGTATTTACTCTTCCAGTAAAATTCACTGTCTGATGTTCTACAGTCATCACAGGTAAACGCGTGCTGGTTGTGGCTGTTGTGCCACAACCAGAAGCACATACGCTAAAAGTCTATCCAAAAACGGGCCAGGTTGAATTCACCAGTGCCAGGCAAAATTACTGCAGTGACTTGATGTTCCTGAAACTTCTGAATATTTGTGAGAAACTTTTTCCTTTCTACTTCAGGGATGTGCCAATGACGTCAGATGAACTGCGGTTTGTTATAGAAAAGATAATAAGGTTAGCTAACATATTTTAATAGAGGTGTTACACCAGGCAAAGTTTTGTGTAAGTTGACTCACAACAGCTAATAGTATTGCATTGCAGTGTTGTGAAACATTAGTTGCAAGAAGCGTGTTATGCTATGCTAGATTTCATTTCTTTCATCTCCAGCTGTGGCATTATGTAGTAGTTGTTAAAATGATGAATTGCTGAACATAACTTTTTTTATTGAAGGGCAATGAAAGACCTTGACCTTCACGAACTTCCTCCACTTGTATATCAGTTCCTTCTTCTTTCTACTAAGGTACAGTGCATGTTATCATTTCTAATAGGTAAAAAACTGTTTCATACTCCTGCATCGATAAATGGTAGTAAAGTGGGTGCTGCATTGAACTTTTTGATCGGAAAGTCAGTCTGGGGACTCCCTTTATAAAAGTGACCGGGATGTTTGTTATACCTTTCACAAGTTAAAATTTGTGGTTTGATACTTTGAGCCCCATTCTTGATCAGCATCAATTTTCTCCTCATCATAGTACATTATAGCACAGACAAGTTCATGAGAATTAAGATAATGATAAACAAAGGTGAAATGTCTTGATTTTTCACAAATTCTCCCAACTCGTACTCAACAAACTATATGGAAATGAGTAACGAGAATTTGTATTGTGAGGCTGGGACTTGAAGGGGGAAGGTGACTACTGACATTGAAATTGAAACCATTTGGGCCCCACACACTTAACAAGTAAACAGAACTTTTTAGCAATTTCTTTCAATATTTTTGGCAATCCACCCCTACCACATTTATGTAGGCATTAAAATTTGTGGTTTGGTACCACTTGGGATGTTAAAAACTAATTAAAAGTGACTGGTCGCTGGTAGGATTGTCCTTTTACCATTAAGTTGGAAAAATATGACAGTAAACTGACTGCAGTAGTAAATTAATGGGTCATGCCCACATCATAAAATGAGGTTTTTGCAGCTGAAGTAATTTTCTAGCAAAACAATATTGTTTCATTTTTAAAGGGTCACAAACAGCTTGTTCTGGAGGGAGTAACATCATTTTTTAACAACTTGGATGAAACTTGCCGCAAGGAAGATAAAGAGGATAGGTGAGTAATTTGTGATGAACTGGCATTCCATCCTGTGGTGTTACAATGCTCCTAGTCACTGTAGAATCAGGAGCTATTCCTTGATGTTTCTTTGCAGCTCAGAAGTTCAGACCGTGTCTAAGGATCAGCTGAGACACATGGAAGGAACAGTGATTCTTCACATAACATTTGCTGTCAAACAGGATCAAGACCTAGGAAAAGAATTTGTTAAATATTTAAAGGTACTCCAGGGTTCAAAGTTAACTGAGGGTGCGTTTCTTTGGGAAAATCCAAATCTGGATTCTTGTATCCAAAAACGGATTTTGTGTTTCTTTACCTAAATCCAAAAATGGATTAATCAGTTATTAGTGATCTGAAGAATCCACACTCTGAGTGGATACATCAGATCAAATCTAAATCTGGATTTTTAGGATTCATGATCCATGCGTTTCTTTGGGGGACGGATCCGAAAATAGTACATCTGTCAAGCGGTCTTCCATGCAAATTTACTGGTCTTGCCATAGTCTCTCTCGTTCTTGCGTGAAAAAACATTCGATCTTGAAAAACGAAATTTAGGTGATTATTCTGTTCCGTATATTTGAAAAGTTTTCTTCAAAAGTACAGACAGAAGTATTGACACATCAGGATAACTTCATTTGTGTACCATTTCTGTAATTCAGGGACCAGATTTTGCTAATTGTGAACGCAAATAGCGAGTTCACTTGAGCTACTGCAGATACTGTCCTTGTTTATAAATGATTTGTATTCCATTCTAGTTGAATTCTAGGGCAGAACGAGAGGAATATCATTCTGATACATATATATTGCGTGCCTCCAGCCTGTCTTGTCATGACAAAATAATCCTTTTTCGGATTTTGCATTTCTTTGGTGTCGAAGAATACATATGATCTGCGATCACAAATCCGTTTTCGGATTCTCCCAAAGAAACGCACCCTTGATGATGTACCTGTCTATATTCCAGCTTATTTAAATAACAAGATTCTATTAAGCAGTTAACAAATGGGAGGACTTTCTAGCACGTTGCCCAGACCAAATATTATGGTGGCATGTAAAGCTGCAAGTTTTGTCTTATTTAATATACGTCAACCTTTCAAAAAGGTTCATTGTTTGAAAACATCAGCAACTGAATAATCCAGAATCAATCAATCAATTTAATTATTATTATTATTGTTATTGTTGTTGTTGTTTTTGTTGTTTGAAGAATTTCTCAGAAATGGACATTTTTTTCTAGGCTAAAATGTAATGGCTTTTTAGGTCAGTGGCCATTTGACCACAATTTGTGTTTGTTCACCTATATTCAAGAGGTTCTTTTGGCTAAACTGGTCTACACCTAGACTGGTCTTCACCCATTGTCAAACGGAATACACCAATACTTGCAGTGACTATAGAGGTGCACTTGTTCCACTTCTTATTGTCATCTTGTTTTGTTTTTGTTTCTTTTGTGACATCTTGTACAGGCTCATCAAAGTACTCCAGGCATGGTATTGACACCTTTTAATGTGGCATTGGCTCTTTCTATTGCACAGATCCATAGATTTGAAGAAACAGTAAGTTCACATATACTGCACTAAACTTGTCTTAACTTTTTGTATACGTTGTGGTTCATATTAATTTGTTTTTGGTTTGAAACTTTTCAAACCAGTTCATATTTTATTTTCCTTTGTCTCAGATTGATTAGGGGCACCCAACAAGAAAATTTTAGCAAAATACCTGAAATATCATTTTCTGGTTTCTTAGATTATTTCAGAGCTTTTTAAAGGCACAATTTTTATTAATTTTGTGTAAGCTAATACAGGTTGATCTGTTTAGCATTTTTAGCTGAAAGTTTAGGCCGCACAAAATTCTAGGAAACAATAAGTCCTATCTGCTGAATTTCTGAGCCACTGATCAATATCTTTCCAAAAATGCTAGCTGACCTTATTTTACACTCTGAATGACATATTTGTAGCTCTGAAAACAAGAGGAATTAATAAGTCCTCTTGTTATGAAAGTCCAAGGTGTTGTTTTGCCAAAGAATTCTCTAGTTTTCACTGGAATTTAATCTGAATGTCTCAGGTGATTTAGGCCTTCTGAACATATATTCCCCAAAACAAACCATTGGGTGCCCTGATTGATTACCATAATCTGGACTAAGGGAAAAATGCAAACTGTTTTGCCAATTTTTTAACCACAGCATCTGCATGCAACAATATATTCATAATTTGTATTTCATGCTGTGAAGTGTTTGAGTTTTGAGTTAACCACAGATTTTTACTCCCACAACCTTCAGATATTTGACTATTTGAAATCGGCTGTGCTAAGAAGTTTTAAAGACGAAGAGAGAAGAAAGCAATCTAAATGGGTTCGAGGTAAGCTGGGTAAATGTTAGTTATGTACAGTAATTTATATCAGTATCTACTTAACAAATAGATTCCTTGTTGCTATGTGCCTGTTCAGTAATAGATCACAGATGATGTCAAAATGTGGTAAGAACAAAAAAGTGGCACATGAGGGAATAGGCGAGTGTGTCACTGATGTTATTACCACATTTTGACATCTTCTGTGATCTATCACGGAACAGACGCACAGCAACATGGAATCTATTCATTTTATATAATAAAGAAACAAAATATGACATAATCTGTGTCTGTCCTCTAATAGATCATAAGTGAGAACCAATCAAACTGCATACATAATTGAGCTTATTATATAAAACTGCATCTACATGTTTTAGTCGTACTTGTAAAACATTTCATCTGCAGTTCCCATAATATTAAGATCATCATTTCATACATTGTATATTCACTTTCATTTATTTACTCTTGTTGTACAATACCAACTTACATTTACTAGAATGAGGTGCAAAGTCATAGGTTGAAGGTCACTTCAAGTCTGAATTTTTTTAGGCTTCTTGTGCTCATGTCTGCTGACAATGCTAACATCTCTATGAGGATTCTTCTCAAAGCACTTTGCTCTCATGGTGCCTCTCTTCACTTAAGTCCCAATAGCGACAAGCATCTAATTTCTCCTTGCAGTATTACTACTTGATCAAACGTACAGGTCACAAGAACAAAGCAAATGATCACTAGTGATCAAATGTCTTGATTTTTAATCAAATTCTTCCAACTAGTAACATAAAAAAATAATGAGAATAGTGAGGAGAATATGGATGTCAATATTGGGTGTCAAAAATGGGAACTTGTGGTGTTTCCACTTCACATAATGTTGGTTGCAAATGGCGATGATTCTCCTAGGCTTACAAACTTCTAGGCTAGGAAAACTTTATTCCATAAATAAACAAATGGACCACACATCAAGGAGGTAATATCTGGAAAGCCTAACCCCCTAACCCTCCCCCTCCCCCCCTGCCACTTCCCATGAAATGGCCTACCCAAACCTGCAATAGTGTTTACCACAATGGACTCAAGTTGTCTTATTGTATCAGTAGAGGAGACCATTTATAACTGAACATACCACATTGTAAATGGCCAATCATTCTTCTCTATATGTTTTTTGTTCCCATTAGAAAATATTCCAGCATGTTCTTCTGTTCAAGCTCAAGTTCTGGAGACAGTTCAGAACAGGTACAAAGTGTTGAAAACACATATAAGCTTGGCAAATAATCATATTGTAGAGGCTGACCCATAATAATGGGGTGTCCCTGTTAACAGGATGGCCACAGAGTGGTGTTTCACAGTGTGTTATGATGGACAGGTTGAAAATACATTACACTACAGGCAAACTTGAAACTATTTAATGTTTAGCTGTGTTATTTTCTTACAGCTTATTTGGCTGGGATCATGTCACCCAGGGGCTGGTCCAGTTAGGCTTCACTCTGATGGATGCATTTGGACCCAAAATTTTTGGTATGTCTCATACATTGTATGATAAGTAGTAGTTAAAGGCATCCTTCTTGTGTGCATGTGTTATTGGTAATGGCTATTGATGTGTTCTTATTAACTTTATTTTTGAACAAAAATTAAAAAGCTCACATGCTTTATCATTTTGATTTCTCTGTCATTAACTTAAATTGGAATTTTTGAATGTTTGAATTAAGTCTTTAGCTTGAATTTTCATGTTTTGTTTAGATTCTTCATTGTCACCAAACCTGTCTCCAACACAACAAACATACAAGTTGGGTTCCTCAGTACTGCTCGATACTTTCAAGGTAATCCATCAGATTACTAAGATAAACAGCTTTTCCTGAAGGGAGGAGTTGTCTTTGTTAAGGGATGCCGGGGAGGCAGTGGTGTAAGGCTACTTCATACAACAGTGTAAGTTCATATTATAACTGCAAGCAATCTGTTGGCAATAAGGGCAACTTATGAACATTGAGCATTGAATTTATTTCTGTCACCAATGAGCCCAACAATAAGTGACCCAAAAAAGTTAAATCTTAATGGAACAGAATTATTTTAAATATATTGATACAGTTCTACTCGCAATTAACAGAAGCTAGTCGAGATGGGTGGAGCTAAAATACTGTGCAAGACTGTCTTTACATTAACGTTTGTATAGCTTGAATAGATTAGAATTACCAGTTTTTTACCTTCCCTCTTGGAGGGCACTTTATTTTCTTATTACTTTATTTGCTGGCTTTATGGGGTCCTAGGGAGATAGGGATGTGGAAAACAACAACTCTGGTTCACCTTAAAGACAAATAGCATCTGTGAGATAAAGGCTACACATAATAGTTGCAAAATGAACTGTTACCATTCTTTTAAAAAATGGGATGTTTGCAGGGAAGCATACAAAGAATGCTTGTTGTATTGCAAACAAGTTTTAAAAGTCAGTGAACAGAGCTTTTCTCTCTAGGCTCATGAGATGGTTCGAACTGAAATTCTTCAACAAATCCTAAACAGAGTGATCACCAAGGCAACAACACCTGTCAGTCATTATATTGGTAAGGAAAAACATAACTCTTTATTACAATGATTCCCTTTACAGACATAAATGGACAGTAAGTTTTGCTAGATGATGTTTTGAATTGTCTTTACACTCCACAATCTGCAATAATTAATGACAATACATTATGGAGTATTTGCACCAAAAAGGAATTTAAATTAAGGCGGAATCCATTAGGAAATTGAGTAATTTCAATTTTCAGTGGACAAAAACCTTGTGCCAGAATAATTTAAAGCATATCGCATTCTTTTTTACATTTTTTGAGAGCCATGGATATAATTTGTTATCTGTAATAACCCAAAGACAATTTCTTATGGGAGCCCGAGAAAACAAATTTCAAATTTCACAAAATGAAATCTTACGCATAAAAATTTACCCATTTTACCTGTGTTTGCACAATTCCTGTGAAATTTGAAATTTAATTTCACGGGTTCCCATAAGAAATAGTCTTTGGGGTTATTACAAATAACAAATTACATCTATAGCTCTTAAAAAGTGTGAAAAGGAATGCGATATACTTTAAATTATTCTGGTACAAGGTTTTTGTCCACTAATTACTCAATTTCCTGATGGATTCCATCGAAAATTAATTTTAGTTCAATCTGTTATGATGCATTGCCAACCCATCAGGAGAGTCCTGACCTTGGACATTAGTGCAAGTAAAGTAGCTGTCTCAGAACAGGTGTTTTTAAATGACTCAAACCGTTAGCTTCAAAGAAGTGTGCATAAAGACTGAGTGAGCTAACTGCTGTGATTTGGCATTTTTGTTGTCATTTGCAGATCTTCTGGCCAGCACTGTTTCCTCAGCACCACACGTATTATTAGAGTCATTACCAAGGGTGAGAGTAGTCACTTATCTAATGGAAACTAAATGAGTACTGTAGCTTAAACAGCTTGTAATCAGAATGTGAGTCTAAGATGTTCAACAACCCCTTCAAACACAACAAACCTCCAATTGAAAGTCTTTGACCAATTGATTCAAAGTAAATAAAACATGTCGCATCATTTCTTGTGAGAGCATGTCAAGGAAAACTTGCTGTTTGTTGACAGGAGCATGAAGCGCTACTTGACAAGTTTTCTTGTTCAACAACTGTTTTGCCAGATTTTCTTCAATAAGGAAAAACTCAGAAATTTGTTTCACATAGAGGAGAAGAAATACACTGTAATTTGCCAAGGAAACCTTGCTTGTGTTCAATCAGCCCTAGCCTTTAAGTTTTTTCAACAGAATACCATTTGGGCTAACAAATGCACCTGACATGTTTTAGCAGTGAATGATGAAGTCAATGTTTTTACCCTCTTTTTTGGTTCTCTCTTTCAGGTTAAAGAGGCCTTGGACTATCTGTCCTTCCTGCCTCCAAAATCAGCTGAGGGGTTTCTCAAGGCTATCCAGGTATGTATGTAGTCATGCTCCTGTTGAGTTTGGCTGACTCAGTTTCCAGCAGTGTGGAGCAAACATTAGGCTCATAGTGTTTTATAAGATAATTGATGACCCTATTGCAGCTCTCATGTGCACTAACCCCAGTCGCAAAATACACAAGTCATCTGCACCCCAAGTCCTAGCTTCTACCTTCAGAGAACAAAACCTGCATTCAGAATATCTTCATCGCCAGAGTTATAAAACAACGGAACAATTTTCATGCCAAAATAGCCACCCTGACCACTCTTGAGTCTTCCAGGAGGGGGTCAGTATGCTACAACATTAGTCATTGATAACTTATTACCATTTAATTTCTGAGAACAAAGTCTCCCAGAGAGGGAGTGCTTGTAAACTAGAAGATGGAGATTGTAATTTTTTCATGTCTCCTAGGAAAAAAGGTGCACTTTAATTGACAATTATGTGGACAATTCATCTTTCTGGTTCTCCTTTTAAGAGACAAAGCCAAAGGATTTACACTGCACTATACTAGTCTGTGTATTTTATCTTTGACTATGGTATCAAGTCAACATTTTTGTCTTACTTAACAGCCTCTGTTAAAGATCAGCTTGTCTTTGAGGGATTCGCTCATTCTTGTCTTGCGGAAAGCAATGTTCTCAAGGTAATAGAGAAAAAATACTGCACTGTATTCCCTCTAACCTTTTTAGAATAATTTTATTGCAAATAATAAAGAAATATTGCCTTTCCAGATATTCTACAGTATTTTGAGAAGTGAAAGTACCAGAAGAGTTGTTATTTAAAAAGTGCCCTTTCGTGTTCTCTGGTATGAGCTTGTGACTCTTTGCTGGAGGAAGGTATCAGAAATGTAACTGAAGTTGCCACCTAAGAGTCACTTTAAATTTCTTCTCAACTGTCGCCTAGCTGTGCTTTAAAATAGAGTCGTTAACTTGCAAAATTAGTTTCACATATAATATTTTACCCACCTTTTGGTCAACTTGCCATGTTTTCACAGGCAAGTTGATGCGCGTAAGATTGCAGTGACAGGATTTCTCCTCATCTTGAAACACTTCAAGGTACATATTAATTTCCGGTATGGTTAAGATCTAAAAGAGCAGTTTATTTTCACAGTGTTTAATTAGAAAGAACTTTTGTTGTGGCTCGTATGTGAAGAGAGTGATTAAAGGCCTCAAAGAGAAATGTTGTTAAACAACTGCTAAAAAAAGATTGTGTGCTTGGGCCAGCACTACAAGAGAATGTATAATGCATATTACAAATGCTTTGTGGTCTATTACAGACAAATCCACCTGGTTATATTCCAGATGGGGAGCTCACACATGTAAGCCACTTGGAAAGTGGATCATATTTCAGAGCTTAGCTGTGTGGGGAAGGGAGGCTAATCAACTAGTTTTGTGATAGGCTTATTCTAAGAGTGTTTTTTTTTTCTATGGAGAGCCTTTTTGGGAGGGGGATCCCATTAAAAGTTTTCTAAGAAATGATTTTTTTGTGGGGTAGGGGGAGGGGATTACACTTACTCACTGCATGTGTATCTTTTAGATTTTGGGTGGAGGCATATCATCAAGTCAGCCAGCCAGTCAGTTGAGCCAAACATTATCACATTCCAGTCAAATCCAAGTGGATGTACATGTCAGAGGCAGTGGAGTGGGCAATGAAGCACTGTGTTTAGAGATACTAGGTATTAAAACATTCATGTGAATAGAGAGGCTGAGCTGCCAGTAAGAATGTCATCTGCATGTCCTGTGGATGGCTACTGTTTAAAGAATTTTATCACAAAAACACCTAATCTTTTATGATTTTATGAGAGGACATAACTTCAGATGATCTCTTTTCAATTACAGAATAAATGATTAAAGATTTAGCCTCCCTGAAGTGGGTGGTACATAAGTGTGTAGGCATGTGAATTCATTACAAAAGCAGTTTGATTTAGACACATTGTGGATAACCTGAAATCAAAATCAAAATTGATAATTCATAAAGAGAAAACAAAAGAAATCACTACCGTGAAGGTGGTCTGGTTTACTTTAACTTACGTAGGCCTCTTTACGCCATGTGGTACATAAGGCCCCAAAGGTGGTTTGGTTACCAGATCCTAATTAGCATAACATTTTGCGATCTTTTGCTTTGAATTTCTCCAAGAATTATGAGTGGTTTGAGAAGCCATATCAAAAACTTGAAAGAGTGTTTCATCAGGTATGCAAACACCTCGACATCGGTTAAAAGTCAGCTGCACCTTCTTTTTTCAACCCACTTGTCATTGTTTGGATATCCTGTTGAAACACGCCTTCTGGTGTTTGATATATTACATTCCTTTTCCAAAATGTCAAAGAAGTTGTTACTTTCACTTTAGCCACTGGACATTTTTGGTGTTTTTGCATGACATGGGTTTTCTTTGTATTTTACCGTTTTGCAATACTAGTAATAAGTCTCCAAGAACGGTCCCTCATTCTCACTGGTTGTTTTGTGTCTGAAGGAAACCTCAGGCGGTGTCTCACTCAGCAAGCAGATGTTAGAGTGCAGTTGTATGAGGTAATGCTGACATGCATCTCAAATGTCTTACATTTATTGTGCAATTGCAACCTATGCAGGCCCTTTACTACAATAATGTTTTTTGTTGAAAGTACATATATCCACTACATGTAAGTCCCCAGTTTGGTCACATTAAACAGTGCTCAAGGTAGTTTTTAATTCGTCTACAAAATGACAGTTACTAATAAAGAATCATTTGTCTGGACATTTGTCTGACCACAGACTTCATCCGACAAATGTAAAGTTTGCCTGGTCAGCCACTGTCCAGTGGCCACCTGTTCCATCCAGCTCTGCAAACCCTTTGTGCATCATGCTACATAGAAAACATTCAAGTTTTCAGCAGGAGGGCCAATTGGGTCTTTATAGGCAGGCAAAGTTTTTAATTGACTTCCTGTACAAAAAATATTAGTTTGAGATGCTTAGTATTTGGTTGAAGGTTTAGTTTTAGTTTCTTGTGTTTGTTTCTAGGGGCTATTCCATGTGCTCTGCAGGAACCCTCAGCTGCAGCACCCAATTTTAGATATGATTAGCACTCAGGTAAATAATTTGTGATGCTATAAATTTTTCCTTTGCTCCATGCATAATATTTCTTCAACTGCAGGGTTTGTGCTGGTCCTGAAAATCCGGGAAAGTCCTGGAATTTTATTCTGGCATAGTCCTGGAAAATTAATGCAGGTCCTGGAAAGTCCTGGAAATTGATAAACTCTTGTAAAAACGTTTTCTTTAAAAACAATTGTCTGCAGTATTATTTTTGGATTTCTATTTCATAAGGGTGTATTGCTTCAATTATTGTGCATTTGGGAGACCTGAAAATCTATCTGGAAAAGTCCTGGAAAATTTTTTCTGAAAATAGGTACGAACCTGATAGTTGTGAACAGCACTTTCCCACCTAACTGTGTATGAGCTGGGAATAAGTGACTGTTTGATTTCCAGCCATTTGGGCTAACAAATGCACAAGTACATTTCAGTGATAAATTTAGGTATGTGTATCTTGTTAACATCGCAACTTTTGGCCTGACATTACAAGAGGCCCTGGAAAGGATAAGAAAGTTTCTTGCAAATTTTAGTTTGGAGTTAAAACGATGTAACATGATTAAAGGATGTTATTTCCAGTCAATGTACAAGCAAGGCAAGATGGTACAAGTTATTGCTGAAATGAAGCGGTACATGCTGGACGTCTCGGGTATAAGAGAGAGTAGATGGACAAGATCTGGGAGAATGAAGACTGGTACAGGAGAGACGATTTCCAGTCTAATTAAAAATGCAACATTAAAATGTCTAACTAAACTGGCAAGCCTAGACACAAACTGTCCAAAACAACCATGTGTGTAAAGAACTCCAGCCATAGTGGGTCTGTAAGTTTGCAGAGTACAGAGGTACTTCAGTATCACTGAAGAAGAGTTGAACTGTTCATCCTTGTGGGTTCATTTGCCTGCCTTGAAGCTACAGTCCTTTTTGCATTACTTTTTTTTTGGGTACAGTTTCTGAAGTATGTTGAGTCTGACGAATCTGTCAATCCTCCTGTCAAACTGGAGCCCTGCTTGTCAGCCTCTGGTGACCAAGTTTACCTGACAGAGCCACTGGTAAGTTTCGTAAGACCTTGTCAATTGCCCAGAAGGCTTGAACAATCCCATTAATGTTCATTCTAATAAACAACCCCTTCCATGCAAAACAAATTGGATTTGGTGATAAATGCCTTCTATCTTAATAAACCTCTACCTAATAAACACATCCCATGAGCAGGCTGGTCTTTTTTATAGGTACAGGTCACTCTGCTAGCAATGTGTAAACAAGCTAAACATGGTCCCTTAACCCTGAATCAAGCTAAAACATCATCCCGTATGCCAGGGACACTGTCCAGTTTGTTTACAGACTGGCAACACAGTGACCTGTGCGTGTCTGTTTTATCACATTCTTCATATAGTATTGAACTTCAGAAATGGAGGTTTTGTTTTATCCTTGTTACTCCCATGACATTTTTTAATTTACTACATCAATCATGGTACATTTTATAATTACCTTTTAGGCCCATTTGCTGTGTTACCTATTGCACTCAATTGCAAAATGCATTGAAAACCAGAACCATGATGAAGAAGGAGAAAATGGTAAGATCACTGAAATTCCTCAGGCTGTTGTCTATCTAGACTGCTTTCCTCTTGTTACATTTTCTGTCAGTAAATTTTATTTTTGGTTTTAGACTCTATGGAGCACATTCTGAATGAACTGGAGGATCTCTTTCAGTCACTTGTGCGCAGGATGAACAAGTCTGAAATGGAGGACTTTGAGCTGGTAATTGTTTATAAAAACGAGACTAGTCCTAGAGAGCGAGACTAACTCTTAACTCCTTTATGTTTTAACTCTTCTAATACTGCTTGGTCTTTTTCAGGATAAGTCTGCTGATTTTTCTCTAGCCTCAAGTGTTGGTATCAAAAACAATATCCTGGCTCTTCTGGTTCTTGGGATGTATGAGGTGAGAACAAGATTTTTTCTGTTCTTTTGAGACCTTTACATCAAGCTTATTCATTAGAAAAAAAAACAAATTTGTTTCTGTCTTGTCCATTTTCTTCTTTAGGTTTTGTTAGAGTATAGTTTTGCTGAAGGAGAATTAAGGTAAATGACTATTGGGCTCATTAAGTTTTGGAAATGGAATATGGAATTTTTGTGTCAACTTGACCTGGGAAACAGCATTAAAATATTGTTTATTTTTTATTTATTTATTTTTTGTATTGTAACCAAATAATTAAATAATTTTTATGGAGATATTTTTTGTTATGTGTGTACATAAATACACAACCTATTTCACAATGCCTTAAATATTGTTTTATTATAGGCCCAGTTGACACAAAGTGTAACATAAGGGATAGCATTGTGTACAATATGAAAAAAATACAATGTAGAATGGTGTGTCTGGTTTTTCAGTCTGAGATTTTTGTTTCTTTATGAGGTTACGGTAGTTCTGACTATCATTTTACCTGATAAGCCTAGACCAAATTGAGGTTGGAAATGCCAGTTTCTGTACACAGAATTGTGTTGGGTAGCCAAACTGACTCAAAAGCAGATGCAAGTTAAATGCAATTTTTAGAAAGTCATTTTAGCTTGGCAGGCTTGGGAGGCAAACGAAAGAAAACCATACTGCGAAGAAATTGAGGTTGGAAATGCCAGTTTCTGTACACAGAATTGTGTTGGGTAGCCAAACTGACTCAAAAGCAGATGCAAGTTAAATGCAATTTTTAGAAAGTCATTTTAGCTTGGCAGGCTTGGGAGGCAAACGAAAGAAAACCATACTGCGAAGAAATTGTGTTATTTACTCATTTATTTACTCAAGTATGTGTTGACTTGGTTGGGCAAACAATTCATGGCAAGTAAGTCCGGCTAGACAGTCTCAAATCAACTTGTAGTTTCATTTTGGCTAAATAGATACATACATGTACCTTTGGTTAATTATATAATGTTATTGTCATTGCCAGTGCTGAATCAGCTGATGAGGTAGCTCAGTTATTTGGAAATTATAACCAGCTGTCTGATATACTGAAGGAAAAAGCAAACACTGCTGGTAAGGTTATCTTCCTGTGTCATGCCTACAGGCTTTCAGTTTTCTATCACATATATTCAAGTTTTGAAGAACTGATTCACCTTAAGGAGTTATTTAGTTGATTGTGGAAACACAGTGGTCTGATAGTTAGCACTTTGGGCATTGATTTAAAGGTCAGTCAGTGGTTCAAGTCCCTGGCCCTGCTGTTTTGTTGTTTTCTTAGACAAGAAATTTTGCTTCACATTATTTCTGTCCAGGCAGGTGTATGAATAGGTACTGGTAAACTGTTAGAAACCTAACAATTACATTGCAATATAGTTTCATCCAATCCAGATTAGAGCAGTACTAAACTTCAATCATGTTCTGGCCCTGCTGTTTTGTTGTTTTCTTAGACAAGAAATTTTGCTTTACATTATTTCTGTCCAGGCAGGTGTATGATTAGGTACTGGTAAACTGTTAGAAACCTAGCAATTACATTGCAATATAGTTGCATCCAATCCAGATTAGAGTAGTACTAACTTGATGTTAGTACTAGGTAGTACTAAACTTCAATGATGTTCCAGTTGTATGCATTGGGTTGCCTGTGGCTCATGTGATACTTATCATGACAATTATCTTTGTTTGGTGCAGATAGGCCGCTGATACATGGCCAACTTTATTGGTTGTTTGCTAGTGTTTCGACTATTTTCGTTGATATTACTATCAAGACATTTCGGCCAGCGATGGGATAGTGATGTGGTTATTCCCAGACTGCAGATCCTTAATTGACCACCAAGCTTCCAAAAAGAGCCGCTCATGGAAGTTAGGCTCATGTCCAACAACTTTGGCAGCATTGAAATCCATTTTATGCTTGTTTTCATGTACATGACAGGAGATCTTAGAGTCATGGTCAGCTAGTGCTCAAGCACTAGCCGAAACGTCTTGAGAGTAATATCTACGAAAATTGTTGTGTCAAAACACTAACAAACAATGTCTTCCCCCTGACCACGATTACACTATTTTAAAACTTTATTGGTTATTGGTTTGTTCTTTATTATAGGGAAAAAAGGGCGCTCTACAGCTGGGAAGCAAGGAGTTAAAACCATGCTGTCTCTGGAATGCTCTGCATCCTTGTTGAGAGCTTTGTTTAGGTACTACCCTTTATGGCTACTATTTTGCTGTTAATTGTTGAATTGCAAAATTTTCCCCATGTCCAGCAAAATCTCAACCGTGGTTGGACAAAATGCCCAGACGAATACCAAGGAATATGATTTTGCAGATGATGAATAGAATCTGTCTCTCAACCAAAATGGCGAGTTAATCAGAGAAATGTCCTATCAAGGAATTGCTAACCAGACCTCCATTTTTGTTTGGTTGTTTTAAGTGACACAGCTCCCAGCCACCAGCAAGGTCTAACCCAGCTGCGAGGATCAAGGGAACTCATTAAGTATGCCATAAACACAGCTCTTCAGAAGCTCAAGGAGGTACTTTTAAATTAGAATACAATTTTTTTTAATCCATAGAGCCCAGGAATTAGAGCAAGACCATGTTTTGATGTTACTAACATCTAAATTTCAAATTTTCATTTATATACCTTTCCAATACTACTCCAACAGATAAGCCTCAGGTTGTGTAAGCTGTTTTCCCTTAGCATTTGTGTTAAATTTATTGAATGTATGTACTTTTGAGCAAATAAATTAAAAGTTGCCATTAACATTTTGACACAGCCCAGGCTCATCCTCTGATGATGGACAAAATTGTAGTGAGAGAGGGGGGACCTTGTCAGGACACCTACCTTGATGCTCCCTAGGGACTAGTCATTTTTATCCTAGTTACCTTAGGAATTAAAGTTGTGATATAGGTACACCACCGCATCCATCTGGTAGGTTTGGTAGCCCACAGAATGGTGTGGCTGATACGAGGTCCCAAGTTAGAGATCCATAGGGAAGGGCCTGTGAAATAAATTGTAGACAAATTTGTGTAAATGTATTAATTGATGTAACAACAGCAAGCAAGAAACTTCGTCCTGTTATTTTGACACAGCTGGAACAGGGTATATCATATCATCTTTAACTTTCCTCCACAGTGGTGTCTTTTGGCATGAATATTGTTTGCAGATACTTACAGACCTATCTGTTCTGGAAAGCTACTGCTGTGTTTTAACAGAATCTGTGCAGAATTCACAGTTCCGGGAGCACAGAAGTGTTTCCAACAAGATTATATGATATGACACACCACTGGCTGTTAAAGCATTTGACCTATGTACAGTCTCTTGTGATCCTGCGTTTGACTTCTGCAAGATTTCATTCTTTTGGGAACCAATATTCTGTGTATTCTGTTCTTCCTAAATGACATTTTTGTCTTTATTGAGATTTATACTAACTTCTAATCAGCTAAAAAGTTGCTATAAAAATAATATGGTTTTTGATATGACATCTCATCCCCAGATTAATGAAAGTGGATTTTGTTCGGGGCCTGGTGGCTCTAGCAAAGAGAATATTTACAAGCACTGTTGTACAATTGCAAGGTATGCACATCAAATTTGTTTGCAGTAACAGATCTTTAATCCTTTGAGTCCCAAAAGTATCAATAACTAATATTTTGCCATCATTTCTAGAGAGTTCTGGAAACATGTGAATGGGGAGAGCTGTTTGCAGGAAGACCCTGAGAAGAAAGAGAAGGTTTATGCTAATATATATTTTTATTTAATTCCTTTTACAATAAATACAAGAAAGTTAAGTAATGCAGTTCTCCTTTTTAGAGAATGATGAAATTGCCATAATCAATAGCTGTATGTTGTAGCTGTGTTTCCTTTAAAATGAGTAGAAAATTTCATGTGAAATGTGTTTGTGTCCATAAAGGTCTTATGACAAAAAAAGACCAGAAAAAGTAATGATATTTTTAACCCCCTTTTTATGGCCTTCATGGGTTGCATCACATTTAAAATGCATTGAGCCATCATCTGGGCTAATAATGGCTGGCTGGCAGGTTGGGTTTGCTGTAATTTTTATGGGTTCCTTGTTTGGACAAGTGTGTGCTTGTAGGCACCCCATACAATCAAATGGCAAGTGGTTTGAAGTAAAATTTTTGTATTTAGGCCATTATAGCTTCTCTTTCTCACTGTAATTTTAGAGCCGAAGTACTACCTTGATGACATTGAATTTCCTGTAACAGCATGACTAATCTGCATTAAGTGGACAGAGTTTGTTATCTGTGCATACCAACCTTAGCTTTTCTTATCCAGGGCAAGAAATTGAACAGTTTATGTGTGGAGGGATTCTGCTCGGTTGTCAATATCATGTGTTGCCGTTTTCCTCAAAAGCTACCTCATTTTATGAACGTGATAGGTAATGAATCCTTTTCTCTGTTTACCCATGAGTGACATCACTTACATGTATTTGATTTAAGTTCTGATTGGTTCAATGTGATTATGTTTGTAAAATTGGCCAGAGTGATAACTTTGGTTTAGATTTAACCCTTTAAGGTGATTCCATTGAAAAAGAAGTTGTAAGGAGAATTTGTTGAAACTTTGCACAGTTATTTATTACACCTAGTACATTGAAAAAATAAAATAAAAAGAGGGGTCACTGAGTCTGTTTTCATGCTACAGGGTTGTAATATATAGGTACCTTGCTAGCTATCGACAGCAATATTTGAAAATTGAATAATGAAAACTTCTTAAAACTTGGATATATCATGCAGAGTCGTATCTTCTTCAAATAAGTGGAATAAAAAAGTGGGTTCACTTCACCGAGTTCGTTTTGGAGAAAATGACAATTCATTTCTCTGAACAGCTCAGTTTTCATAGAAGACCTACCAAGTTCCGAATGTGTGCACGCTAATCACAAAAAATGATACGCAGAAAGGATGTGCAATGCAATTGAATGGAATCACCTTAAGCCCCAACAGTGACTGGAATCTAACTTCTTACAATGTAATATATGAGCATGAGCAAGCATACAGGTCTTGAGAATGTAGTAAATGATCACCAAAGATAACATGTGGGATGGTTTAACAAAATCTCCCAACAAGCAGAAGGTGCATGTTGATCATGGGGCTTAAAGTCTTAGTGACACTCAGCTGAAAAGCATTGTATTGCACTCTTTGTCCAGAGTTTTAATCATTGAAGATAATAATAATTTTTTTAGACTCAACTCAGCAAGGTGACAGAGCTGATGATGCAACCAACCAAGAGGCCGTTTACTCTCAGATAAAGAAATTCCAGGTTTGTTTCCTTTATTTTTTTATATTCAGTACTAACAACGCTCCCATTAACCCATCTTTTGTTTGTATAAAACAGTGTAAATGCTTGTTTTCAGCGTTTAATTGTCAGCATCATATCCTCTCCTGATGAGGATGGTGGCATTAGTCTGAAGGATAGCCAGTCACTTGTGAATATCGTCTCATTGTTAGCACAGCACTTGGAGCCAGATGGACAACAGGTAACTCTTTAGCCATTAACACTTTAAGCCCCAATGTCAGCATCAATATTCTCCTCACTATTATATTTATATTTAACAATTAGATTATGAGCTCGAGATTTCTATCGCTGATAGTTGATGAGGCCGAAGGCCGAATCAACTATCACGCATAGAAATCGAGAGCGAATAATCTAATTGTTTTAGTATAAATCTCGATTAATATTCCACTAAAGTGAAAAGTTTTTACATCATTGCACTGTTATTTTGAAGGATAAGACTGTGCCTGCCACTCACCTTTTCGCTACTCACTATCTATCACGGAATAGATGGCGAGTAGGGTAGCCAATCAGATTGCAGCATTTATGATAGAACGCTAGTAGAATATTACTAAATAATATATATTTCTTACGTTACTAGTTGGGAGAATTTGATTAAAAATCAAGACATTTGATAATTGGTGATCATTTCCTTTATTCTCATAACCTGTTTGTTTGATCAGGTAGTAACTGTAAGGAGAAATTGGATGCTTGTCACTACTGGGGTATAAAGGGTTAATTTAGTTGTACCCAAAGTCTGTTGTGAAAATGCCACTGGGCACCAGCAGTCTATTTGAAATAGCTGCTGTGCACCCACATTCAAAAATCATCTTGCACAGTTCACAACTGTAGAGGACGTAGAGCACTCGTATGTCATTTCAACTTTTTTGCAAAACAAAGAAACAAACAAGGAGGGTTCTCTAACCTAACGAATGGTTTTGTTGATTCTAGTTTAGTCAATTACAAGCCTGGGCCCAGAGAATTTGTGCAGATCACAACATTGGTAAGAATAGTTAATTGATTGAAATTGACTTTTTTTCTGCTGCATTCTTGTCACAGGTGATTTTACTGTAACTTCCAGGTATTTTTGCTGTGGTTTAAAATGAGATAATAAAGTGCAAGTCATATTACAAATGCATGTTGAATTTCAAACACATGTTCCTCCCCCCACCCCACCCCTTCCAACTTGAATAATTCTACTTACACAAATCAACGTTGTACATGGCCGGGGGGGAGGGGGGTGGTGGAAATGACTGATTTTTCCCAACACTTTTGAGTAGCACTGTAGATTTGTAAGCAATATATTATACAGAATGACAATTATGATAAAATGTCAATTTTTAGGCCATCACCTTACAAGTAAGACATAATTTTTGTGGTGGTTTTAGTGTAGGAATAAGCTTGCTGGTAATGTGGTGGAACTGTTATTTTGTTTTTGTTTTTGTTTTCCTTTTTCCTCAGATGATCCTTCTCTCACAAAGTGCATGTTGTACTTGCTGTATTCTTTAACATTCCAGTGCAAAACTAGTGCAGGTTTGGTAAGTTGTAAACAAAACACTGCAGTGACCCCTTTAGTGTAGCCAGCCTTGGGCCAGCCTTGTTAACGTGTTAGCAAGGTCAGTCTCGGTAATGTCTGTATTGTTTTCTTGAAAATTTTGTTAGAACCGAAAGTTTCACAAAGGTTACTCGACGTTTACCCCTAGTGCTACTGTCATGGTGTCTGCAGACACAAAGTTGTTTTTCCATTAAAGTCGTTTTTTAATTGAAGCCAGCCTGCATTGCATTTCTGATGAAACCACACATTTGACAAAAATGACAACAGCTGGACAACAATTTTAGTTTACCGGTAAATACACTTTTTGAACGCACCCGTATCAGTAGTGCAAACGAATATGTTTATTTATGGCATTCAAGTTTTTTGCTCTCTTTGTTTTCCACAAAACCAGAACAATTTTTCCTTACCAATATCAGCATGCCTGTTCTCACTGTTTTTCATTGGTGTCATATGGTACTAGTTGGGAGAATTTGTTTGAACATCAAAACACTTTGTCTTTTGTGATCATTTCCTTTATTCTCACTGCCTGTGCGCTTGAACGAGTAGGATATTGTAAGGAGAAATTACATGCTTGTCACCATTCGGGCTTTTAAGTCCCAATAAAATGCTCCTACTGGTTAAGCTCTCCTAGTTATAGAAACAGAAAAGCCTCCACAGCACCATGTAAAGTTGACTGTCTCTTTGGGAACTGGGCACAGAACGCTTGGTATCACTAGTCATTGTTAAATTCACTTTCTGTTTTGCTGTAGGTCCGTGACATTGCCCAAGATATTCACAGCCAGCTTGGAGATGTAGATGAGGTATACATGTGTTCCAAAGTCACAGTTGCTTATCAACAATCTCTTGTTAAATCTCTTGTAAAAGCAGTTAAATGTAATTTAACTAAATTGACAGCAGCTGCTGGTTCAGAGTGAGGGATGCTTGGATTGCAGGGATTGTCAGCAATGGGAGTGGTACTTGGTGTTGAAATCAAAGGAATTAACTCTGCTGTGTAAGGTTAAGTGCTGAAGTGAAACCATTGATTTCCTACTGAACAGTGCCCTTGCAATGAAATGTGGAGCATACGCCGTGGGATTCAAACCCACACCTCCTGGATTTTCATAAATTTTTCAATGGGGATAGACAAAGCGATAGAATAATGTGAAAATCAGCTTCTTTTCCATGCTAAAACTAGTTCACAGACATGATAATAGAATGCAATGAATGCTTTGCAACATACAAACTGAAAGAAGGTTTTAACATTTTGGTACTCACGGGAGTCTGTCAAGGTAAGTGTCTCGTGGGTACGAACCTCAGTACAATCAGATCAAAAACTCAAAGTTTGCCACGGGTCTTTCAAGAAAAGCTTTGAAGTTTTGTCTTGGCTTCGAAACAATTAGTTTTTTTAGCATTTCAGACGATATTACCTTGCAATAATGTGGTCTCAAACACAATAGAGAGTGTGGATCGCAATTCTAATAGGTAATGGTGTTTTTCTTTAGGAAATTGAAGTTGAAGACAGAACTCACTTTGCAATCATCAACCCTAGAACTGCTGCACCTACTGTGGCTGTAAGTTAAAACATTTAAGTAGATTAAAACAATTATTGAGAATAATGTATGAACTCTTCCTTTCTGATATGATTCATACTTAACGAAACTGTAATGAAGTTGTATTATGGACGAACATTTTGTTGGAAGATCCTTCACTAAACTGCTCATGTATTAAGGCGTTTATGGCAGTTTTGTACAAATCTATGTAAAGGTTGTACATTTGTGCGAAAAAGTGTATGCATATTTGTACAAATTCATCATGTGCAAAAGCGTGTGCAATTTATGCTAGTCTGTGTTAATCACACGCCACGCCACGCATTATGATTCATGTCCGTTGAAAGAGCTGTATTCTGCTGTCATTAACAATGTGATTTTAAAAACTTCTATAGCTGCTCCTGGTGAGTCAAATCGAGAAAATTGTGGATGAAATGGACTGGGCGCTAGTTAAGGTGAAGGGAGACATGATGTCAACTACGTCAGGAGCATCTGGTGAGAAGAGTAAAAAGAAATGAACTGTGCCTTGAACCTTTTAGGCCCCAATAGTGACAAGCATCAAATTTCTCTTTACAGTGTCACTACTTCACCAAACAATCATACAGGTCATCATGTGAAAATAAACGAAATGATCCCCAAAGATAGAATGCCTTGATGTTTACCAAAAAAAAAACAGAAGAACTATGCGTTTAACTCTTTAGGCCCTAACAGTGACAAGCATGTATGTTCTCCTTGCTTTGTCACTACTTGTTCAAACATACGGATCATCATGTGAGAATAAACGAAATGATCCCGAAAGATAAAATGCCTTGATGTTTACCAAGAAAAAGAACTATGCGTTTAACTCTTTAGGCCCTAACAGTGACAAGCATGTAATTTCTCCTTGCAGTGTCATTACTTGTTCAAACATACGGATCATCATGTGAGAATAAACGAAATGATCCCCAAAGATAAAATGTCTTGATGTTCTTAAAAGCCAAATTCTTCCAACCAGTAAACAAGTAAAAAGAAACGAACTATGTGTTCAACCCACTTAGGCCCTAATAGTGACAAGCATCAAATTTCTCCTTAAAATGTCAATACTTGATCAAACATATGGATCACCATGTGAGAATAACGGAAGTGATCCCCAAAGATAAAATAACTTGATGTTTAGGCAAATTCTCTCAACCAGTACCATAAGAACAGTGAGGAGAGTATGCGTGCTGATATTGAAACAAGGTTCCAAGTTGAAACGTGCTTCCATTTGACACTTAAGGTACTTCCCTGTGGTGTTGTTTTGTTGTGACCATTCAAGCGAAAGCTACTAAGCAGTACTTTCTTGTGGTGCCGTTTATTATGCGGTACAAGGTGTCTCTAACTTTTGAGTCTGTGGATGAAATCCTGAAGTGTGACCATTCAAATGAAGCTATTATATTGAGCACTGCTTTCCTGTTGCTGTTTATTATGCTGTACAAGGTGGTTCCAACTTTTGGGTCTGTGGATGAAATCACCAGAAGATGAAATCACCGGAGAATCTGAGTTTCGAGTCTGTGAACGAAATCCCTATTTTGTAGTATTTCCTTTCCTGGTAATGATTGGGAGTTAAGACTATCCAAACATTTATTTTCAGAAGATAAGGTGCCAGATTCTCCTGACAGTTGTCCTCGTGGTATGTTGGAGCAAGCCATCTGTCATCGTCTTTGTACTGTGGTAGCTGCTCTTCATGAACTGAGTCAGTCTGCTCTTCCAGACGGCCCTTGTACAGAGGCGACACTCAAGGTCACTATAAATACTCATCCCTAGATTTTTGCCCGTATTACAACTGGTCTCCTTCACAGACAGAAAGTTTACTGAGTATTTATGGGGTAAAAAATAAAAATGAATTGAAGTTATTAATGAGCAATGGGAAACCGAATTACAAAAATGAAAAGAAAAGTTGTGAGTGAAGTTTTTGTCAATTTTGTACGTTTTAATGTTGTTTTGTGTATTTGTAGGTGCTGACAAAGATGTATGTTACACTTGGTTCTCTTGCAAAACATGTAAGTAAAGATTTGGCAACTAAAATACACCCACAAAAGAGGACGATGCATTTTTAATGGTGTGTATAATTCGCTAACGTGCTTTTGTTTGTCTGTTCTTTTTTTGTATCACAGTACTTGTCCCTGTACAGTCAGAGGCTTGGTCACTTGCCAGCAAAGTTTGAAAAGTTGGTGAGTACACCAAATATATTAACAGAGAACCCCATACACTGTAAACGCCGGGACCTTATTTGCAAATCATGCAATTTCTCCCATATTTTTGCCGAACTAATTCAGAGCTGAATTCGTTGGGACGGTTATTCGCGTACAGATACAAAAACGAAAATTTGCCGTCCTGTTTTCACGCTCTCCACAAAAGCCAGAATGTGGTGACGTCACCTTGCTGCTATGCAGAGGACCGAAAAAAAAAAAATACGCCAGAATGTATAAAGTGCGTGCAGAGTCTCTAGTTACCGCTTACCTTTTTCGTAACAACGTTCTCATATTAAATTGCTTTTGCTGTCTGCTTGTTTAGGGTCTCTGTTGAATTCCAAAAAAAGTGTAAAATTACAATTAGTGCTTCTAATTGTAATTCTAGCACTTTAGAGCGGTTTTCAATTCGGTGTCGAAGGCAATTTTGGTTTTGCTCACCGGCTGTGATTGGTTAAAAAGCTCGCGCCATGCACTTTCTCGACCGATCTGAAGTAAGAACAAAACCAAACATGAGATGCTTGGACGCGTTTTCCAGCGGTTGGCGCCTTTAAACTCTGTTGCGTGATTGGCAAGAGCAATTGCTTTTGTTTTGTTTTGTTTTGTTTTTTTATTTTTTGTTTGTTTCTTTGTTTGTTTTTGACACTCAATTAAGAACCACACTAAAATAAAGAACGTTTCGGTCGTCATATTAAGAGTATTCATTTTATGCCTCGTAACTCGTTGAAATTGCTTTACAGGTTAAAATGACTGGCACTCACTTGTCCCAGCAAGTGTATGCACTTTTGACTTACATCCAGGCCACACAAACCCAGACCCTGCTGGAACAGAGTACTATGGCCAAGAGCAAAGCCAAAGATAAGAAAAAAGCACCCAAGGGACAGAATCTGCCGGGGAAGGTAACCATGCTTTTAGTAGTGAGTGGCATCTACACTTGATCTATAGGAGAATGTTATGCAAGGGGCATTACTCCAAACTTAATCTTTAACTGTAACATCTATATTTTCGAAACTCTGGTAATATTTTAACATAGTATAGACGAACAATCCACCCCAATTTAACTGTAAACGAAAAATGTTTGAGTTGAAAAACTCTCCGTCTGTCATTCAGTCAGTCGGTTGGTCTGACTGTCAGTCATTCTGTCTGTCTGTCTGTCTGTCCATCTGTGTCTGTCTGTCTGTCAGTCAGTCAAATTGTCTTTCTGTCCCGGCCTCACCATAAGCGTCTGTCGGTTTTTCATCCACCCTAGAGATTAAAAAGTTTAAAAATGAAATTATCTTCGCTCACTTCGGTTGTTCTATTGTAGATTCTTTTTATGTTTTGCTTGTCTGTCATGTTCAGTTTACTTTCCCTTTGATTAGATTAGCTAAGACATACACCGGTTTGTAACTTGACGCTCGATGATTTTGGACCAGAGTTTAGACAATTGTTCAAATTGCTAAGTGGTGTCAATATTCATTTTCCTTTAGGCAAAAGTGATGAAGGAGGTCAAGTCAATCCCAAACCTGATCTACGCCATTGAACAGTACGAGCGCTACCTTATACAGCTGTCTAAAAAGTCTAAGGTAAGGTATACCTAATTAATGTTCTTACCTACCCTTTTCTGTCAAAGTTTGTAGATCTTTAGTGCTAAGAGGCCCTTTCACAGAGAAGTTTGTCATTTGCATCACCTTATATTTGAACGAGGGTGTGAGACAACTTTGGACAGAAGCTACAAAATTGCTCGAAATTGCTTCGAGTCCATCTCCACGCTTAACCGTATTGTGATTAGCATTGTATTAGGGGCAGTGAATATTAAGTGAAACTTTGTTTTAAGAGAATTCCAAAGGTAGAAGGCTAGCAAGTTGGCTATTTACCTGCAACCTAGGACATAAAATTCATGAGACATACAGTGTTCTCCCTAATTTTCAGGGCAACATGTAAGTCAGTTTTTCAGACCGGTAGAAATCCTTTTCAACCTGGGGTGCAGGTGTCGTCATGAGACCCGGAATGTTGCGCGCATGACATTAGGCTCACACAGCTCGAAAACCCTTCAAAACACCTGACGTTTTACGATTTCCGTTTCAAGGAACGTATAAACATACAGAGAAACCTTGAGAAAAAAAGACTTACAGCAAACTAAACAAACTATGGAGAAACTCCAAGAAGACAAGACTTAAACACATTACAAAGTCACAAACGAAGAACATGGAGGAGATGATACTAAAAGCACCTCCCGAAAAAACCAACGTCTGACGGATAAACGTTGAGAAGATAACATGAATATCTTATGAAAATGCTATTAAACGTACGGGAAAATGTCAAGGAGACACAAGAAGCTTCACCTTACAAATATACTAACGTCGAGAAGACAAACACTGACGAGCGTACTATCGTACTTGGCAATCTTTGAACGTACAGAGAAATGTTAAAAAGATACGACTAACAGCTTACGCAGGACAGAAAGTGCGGAGAAACGTCTAGAAGATGAGACTATCACCTAAAGAACTTAGAAACGTCGAGATGATCAAATGTCTGGACATAATGAGAAAAGTTATTAAGACGAGACTTACGTAGTATGACTGTCAAAAGTCTTTTCATAATTACATCTGATAATAAATCTTTCCGCAATCCAAACTTTTTAGTTGGAATCCGGGCCTTAGTATACGGTATGGTTCTAACCGGTAACAAGCGGTGCTACAAGCGGTAAATTTTACCGGTTACCGCCTGATAAGGAGAACACTGGACAGAGGGCGATACCCCTTCCCATTCAATGTTGAAAAAAAACCTGGCTTTTCCTGCAGAAAATACCAAATTTTTTAGTCTTTTCAACATTGCAAAGGAGGAAAGGGGGAGAAGACGGCAAGGTGTCTCAAGATATTTGTTCGGGGTTGTAGCTCAACACAGGACTGATAGAGCGGTTTTCAATTGAGTGTCGAAAGTAATTCGCGTTTTGCTTTGGTTTTGCTTTACTTCGCTCTGTGATTGGTTAAAAAATCTCGCGCCACTTTCACGACCAATCAGAAGCAAAACTCAAACCAATCGCCACTTGCTCGCGCGCGTTTTCCCGCTCTTGGCGCTGGTTACATGTATTTGCTTCGAGTTCTGATTGGTTCATTGGATAATTTGTGTTTGTTGTGATTGGCTGGGGTAATTACTTTGGTTTTGGTTTTACGACACTCATTTGAAAACCGCTCTATACTACGGTGAAACAATTCCAGCTAGTGCGTGATGAGAGAGGAATACTAGACTTCGGAACCTCTGGGTTAACCCTTTAAGCCCCGATAGTGACAAGCGTCTAATTTCTCCTTACAATATCACTACTTTATCAAACATACAGGTCATGAGAATAAAGAAAATGATCACCGAAGATAAAATGTCTTGATTTTTTTAAGGAAATTCTCCCAACTAGTACCAGAAGGAATATAATGACAACTGTGAGGAGAATATAAATGCTGATACGGGGGTTTAAAGGGTTAAGTCCCTAACCACTTGACCATGGCAGTAGGTTGAATTCCTTTTGTTGTACTATTGTAGATCAACCTGATGGAGCACTTTAAGCGTAGCACAGCGAGAGACTTTCGCATCAATGGTGCTACGCTGGAGGCTGCGCTGAGAGAAGATTCAAGTGAGGAGGAGGAGGAAGAGGATGACGCCGATAATGATCAAGAACAGGACGAGGTAAGTGTCCTATCTACAATTGTCGGATGGAATTGTTGAGACATGCTATTGTGGCTGACAGATTCAGGACACCCGGGGCGCTTTCTGTTTTGCCAATACTTTTGGTCTGAAATTCTGGAAACGTAAAAAATGGAGAGGCTTTTTCCATCCAGACAAAGGGGCTTGTTTTCGGTCCCAAACTTGCAATCTTACTGAAAACAAAAAAAGAAAGAAAGGAACAGAAAGTCGCGTGATGATGCAGGAAGCCAACAAAATGGATGTTGCACTGTTGGCACCGCCAGTACAGTATATTTTGAATGATGCATTGTTCTCTGAATAAGGCGATTATAATACGACCATGAAATAACTGGGAATAATGAGATGAAAATAATAAGGTTTTAAGACAAATAATAAAATAAATATAACCAGCTGTTATGTTCACTCAATGTGAGGGCCGGCAGAAATATTTAGTTCGAGTTCAAAATTGTTTCTTTATCTACTTCACAGACCAAGTCTCAAGAAGAAAGCAATGAACCTCCAAAGAAAAAGGAAAAGTTAATGGAAGAAAAAAAGGAAGCGAGCAAGCTTAGTTTAAAACAGAAGGCTACAAGACAGCCGCTCTCACAAGGAAACAAGTAGAAAAATCCAAGTCAGTCATGTACTACCCCTTGGCATGCGCTCTGCCATGAAGTGATGACAGGAAAATGATTGGGTCCCTCCTTGCGGAGACTTAAAGCAACCACTATGAGGAAAGCAACAAGCGGCCGAGGTCAATTTATAATAGATGCGGCTGTATTCACAGGATGCTTCTGTTGAAGTGGTAAACAAAATAAATAACTGAAAATGACTTTCTGTTTTTTCTCTAACTAATTTTAAGACTTCTTGTTTATTTCAGAGCTGCATCTATACATGGGCGCATCTTGTAATGCCTCCCGTTTCTATAAAACAAATATCTTGCGAGAGTTCGGATTTGTCAACTGAGTTGATAACTTAAAGGTAACTTGGCGACAGTAGAGAAACTCCAAAAGCTGACATTACGGACCCTTCTTAAGTTGAAAATGGTTGTTTTTCATTTCTTTACTGATGAGTTTTACCATTACTCTTTAGACTGGTTATAATAAGGAAACCTTGTCCGTTTTTAATTCGACGTGCAGATATGTTGAAGTTGGCTCCCTGTGTACTTTAAAGGGAAATCCGCTTGAAACAGCGAGCAATAACCAACACATCATGTACCCCAATTCATTCATTTAAAAAGTACGATTTCAATTAAACTTCCTCGCTGCGGCAATATCCGGATGGTTTCACGTAAGACATGCAAGAAAACGATGTCCATCTTGATTGCGAGATTCTGTAACAAAGCCCAAGGAATTTTGTGTGAAACACTAATAAACAAAGGAGTGGCCATGAAATTATTTTGTAGTTCCAGAGATGACAGAAACTGATACTACCCGCCTATCCCATCTATGTCCGCTTCCCCCATTAGCGCTGAAATGGTTGTTCACAGTTTTCACGTTGAAGTTGTCATATTAGCTAATTTAGACATTCTCTGAAGTTGGCCGGCTTCACGAAAGTTTTAATAGACGGCTGATACAACCCAGAATGATTGAGTTTTATTAAACGTTCATGTGAGATGCATGAGTAGTAAACGTTGACATACAAGTGGCTGTCTCGATGCTAAATTTTAACAAATGAATATATTTAGGGTAAGTATTTTTTGCACAGTTATACAGCAGCACAGCCACTGAACATCAACTAACCATTGTCGGTGAACATTTACTACGATCAATATATTAAAGTGCGATGCAAAATTCGACAATCGTCATGTACTGTTCGCTGACAGGTTTAGAGCTCCAGGTCTCCGGGATAAAAAAATACAGGGTACCGAAAAAAATTGGGGCTCCAGGACTATCGCTGCTCTCCAGGGCTACATTTAACCAAACTCAGCACTTTCACCCGGCTCCAAGTAGAGAAAGTCTCCGGCCTCTGGCCTCGCCGGCAAAAATTCCCAGTCATCACCCAGCTATTGAGGACCGCCAATTTCATTGGACCTGGTTATCGTGCAGCTCTGTTGTTTTCAGGGTTGGGTAGCGGCATTGTTTCTGTTGTTTGTTTATCTTTATTCTCAGCCAATCCTGCAAGGCGTTTTAGAGAGCTGTGTGGTGCCCCAAAATGTCGAGGTTTTAGGGCTCCAACCACTCCCCCCCCCCCCCTCCCCGAAAAATAAACGGGCAAACTTTTAACTTCTTTTGGAAGTATTTTGAGAACCATAGCTCTTAGCCCTTGAAACCAATTTCCCCCCCCCCCCTCCCTAAAAACAGCCTTCTACCCACCTCCCCTCCCTTATCTGCTACCCCCAACAATTCACAGATTTGGTGTCCACTGGCCGACCTTTCAAACAGATATGCAGATACCGGACGTCCAGGGGCTGTTATCAATACATCAGCATCGTGTGCGGCGTACAAAAAGGGAACTTTATTATCTAAACTCAGAAGCGGTTTGGGGCCGGTATATCGGAGAACTTCAAGATAGATTTTATAAATACAAACACTGTGTTATTCTTAGAGGATTAGCGGTTTTTCCGAATACATGAGATTATTTAACAAGCCTGTAGACGTCCACAAAACAGCAGTCCACAAAACCAACAACAGCACAAGATCTATGGTAACAGTTTCTAAACATTTGGTCTCTTGCCTTAGACTTTTACATGTATATACTGATTGACTGGAAGTCCTGTATGGTCGCAGTCTGGGTAAACGTTGTCACTGCCCCTTTGTTTGAATTCAGTGTAGTGATCATTATATTTATGTGGGCGTTAATCTGTCGGCGAACAAACATACATTTGGCCCTTTCCTGCCTTTTGCTATCTTTTGCTCGATGAGGGTCTGTTCGAAGGCTCGTAATCGGTTACCGCGAGAGAAACGATCTTGGTGAATACAAGCATGAGCCATTACGGCAGTCACAGTGTTTTTAACGGGAAGACACAAAATTGAGTAGAGAGAGTGATTGTTATTGGACAAGATCTAGACAGCAAGTCCTCACCCAGAGGGAGACACGCAATGCCTCTGTTTACTTGCGCGTGTGAATCGCGCGGAACTCTGCTCGGATGAACAAAGTGGTTCTCCCCAGTCGTGTTAACACTCGCCCCAGCGCATATATTGTGCTGTGATAAAAACTGTTTTCTACTCGAGCCCTACCTTTCAGCCGAGGCTATATTTTTAAGCTTCTAGTGCCTTAACGCAGTGACTAAACAGGGTATTTCTTAGTCAAAATTAAAAAAAAAAATGACAGTTTTGTTGAGACAAAGAATCCAAGGCTGTATGCAAGTATCAAGACGTGATATTCCAACATTTCAGTTCTACATTTTTGAAAATTGCCTGCGCTGTACATGTCAGAAGATCCTCAATGGAGCCATCCACCTACCACCTGTCTGTTTTTGAGTCTAAGAAATGTTTTGTTTCAGTTCCGTTTTGGTGCAAAGCTAAAGATTGCTGGCAATGGAATTCTAATCATTTATCTAATTTAATTCAACCCGGTGGATTTGAATACCACGCTTTCTTCTACCACTCGAGACAACACTCCATAATGTCTACAGACATAACCAAAGGCGCCTAATTAACCTTAGTCAAAATCCATTCCTAAATTGCTCATTAGTAGCGACAGTTTTCGCGTGGCTTATCCGATAGCTTATTTGCTTATTATTTGCTGTCACGCTAAGAGCTAAGAAACTGTTAATGAGTTTAACAAACTCTACTTCTCCACCTTTTCCTGTTCAAAACCTACTGCCATAACTATTTTTGTGGAGTATGGAAAATACATTGTGCCTTGGGTTTAGTCGACCCGTCGATTTCCTTTCTTTTCATTTATAAAAAGGTGATTCTTTCTGAAGGATTTCACTTCTGTTGTCTTATGTTATTGTCAAAAATCAATACCCCATATTTCTTTCTCAAATGTGGAATGTTTTGTGGCAGAAAATTTTTGCTATTGCTGAAAAAGTTACCTGAATTTTTTTTTTTTGATATAAATATATTAATAAATATTAATTTTCAAGGTGAAATTTCGCCGCTCTGTGTTATCCGTTACCTGAGTTGACCGAATACCTTTGTGGACTAAACCTTCCCCACAAATATTTCAAAGAAACGATTCGTTGTATGCCCTTGACCATCACCTTTAATATCAATGGCTTAACGTTTAATCCATTCAGTAGCCAATTTGCTGGTCGTCTGCATCTGTGTGAAATATTTCGCGTGAAATTCATGTGGTAGTTTCACTTTCATGAGTGAACACCATTCAGCTGTTAGGTGTGTAATTTTGGATCAATTGTACAAAACAAACAATTGCAGAACATTAGAGTGAGCTAATGTCACCTCCCTGCTTTGTACTTTAGCCCTTTACCGTCTCCAGCCAGTTCCCAATAATGTAGACGCGTAGGAGGGTAGCCTGCTCAAGGTGTTCAGATAGTGGCACGCGAACGAAAAATATTCAGAGTGGAGAGAGGAAAAAGATGTGAGAGGAGTCTCCTCTCGTTTCCCCCCGCTTTCAATAATTTTCGCTCGCTCTACTATCTGAACGCCTAAAACAGGCTAGTAGGAGGTCGTAATCTCGCTTCTTATCCCCGTATTACTTGGCGTTTACTGAGTGTGATGTAGAAGATATTGATCAAGGATTTTGTCTTACCATAAAAGGACAAACGCTGTCAAAATATTTGCGCTTAAAGGGGTTTTCTGGGGTTTTCCGTGAGATGAGGGAAAATGGTTGAAATTATCTGTGAGATAAAATCTTAAGCGGTGCTGTAAAAAGGAGTTTCAAAATCACATCAAGTTAAAACAACAATGACGGAGATGGTGATAAGAAAACAGACTCTGGAAAGGGCTAAACAAAGCCGGCTAAGCTTATTATAGCAAAACAGATATTAGTTATAATTTTCAGTCAAGTCGGTTCGCATGTAGGTCAACTCACCATAGAAATTCTCTGATAACACTCTCAACTTTGAAAACCTGACCCCAGCTTGTGTATGATAGTACTTGCTAGTGCCAGAACGAAGTGGAAAAAAATCGTTCTTTTTCTTAGGTACCGGTAATATGCACCAGACGAGTTTGGCCATGCTTGCTGTGTACTGTGAATATGTACGATGTATAGACAACGACGGAGAGTCAAAAAAGGCTGTGGACATGCACAAATTCATAAAGACAACTAAATATTAAAATAGGATAAAGTAGATTTACAGGTTTCATCGTCGTTCATCAGCACCATTGAATCCGTCGCTAACTATATGAGATTACTTAGATTTATCAGACATAAAAGAAAGAAGTACCAGTATTTAAGTTACTCCAGCTCGCGACTTTTGGTAGTACAAAAAATAAAACTTTCACAATGAAGTTCTCTTCCATCTTCAAGGCATGAACTACGGTTCATCTTACAGAGGTAAGGAATGTGGAGAATGAAACCGCGACTAACTGAGATCACTTAGTCACTGTTAGCCAAATTGTTTCAACGCGCTCCTTCCATTTGCATGGGTAAATAACCACATTGTAATTACCCTCCCCCCCCCCCCAATTCCTTTTTGTGATAGGCCTGTCTTTATTTGGTACCAATTTCCTTTCAAAGTAACAAACTAGATCACTATAGTCACAATAGGCACTTTAACAATCCCCATGTAGAAAACTCGAGTTCCTTGTTTAGTTGCCAGTATTTTATATTGGCAAGTTTCTTCCCCAAACGCTGCACCAAAAAGTGTTCCTAGGGAACACGTGACCTCAGACTTGCTTTCAAATCACAAGTAAACAACTATTCAGCATGTTGCTCACCTTCTTTTTCACATTAGCTTTCTTCCATCGATGTCCTTGTGGATATTTTTCTTTCTCGAGGTGCTTTTGTTCCTATTGTGAGCCCGTCGTCCTTGCTCATCAGCGGTACGAGAACAGTCAACTCTCGCCTTGCGACTCCTCGCTATTACGGACAACCCGGTTATTGCGGAGAGGAGCTGAAGTTCCGGGGAATAAGAATTACTGAAAACAACTCCCGCTATTACGTACTCTCTCTATTGCGAACAACAAATCTTGTTCCTGGTGGTGTCCGTTATAGCGAGAGTTGACTGTAGACGACAAAAAAATAGGATTATAAACGTTTGAAATGGCTGAGAAAAATTCCTTTTTAGGTAAACCACAATTTTTTTTTCGCACACGTTCTTTACGCGACGTTAGATTCAGGTGAGAAAAAAAATATTAGGTTATGGTCACTTAATTTCGAGCTTGACGTGCACTCTACAAAATAAATAGCAACATCACAAACATTTATTCAGCGTTCGACGCGCCTGGAAAATTAAAAATAGTTTATGTAAAAATCGATATTTTTTATTTCAAATCAATATTTCAAGGCCCTTGAAGTGCTCCTTTGACATGTCCAAGGCGAATTTCACACTCCGCGTGAATAATATGGCTTGACTCTCAACCGCCGAGTTGAAGTTGGCAGCGCTAGGGAGTGGGGGGGGAGGGGGACAGGGGGGCGGGAGACCGGGAGAAAAGGGGGCGGGAGGTGTACGGGAGGCGGGAGAAGAGAGGGTGGGAAGCGAGATTCCCAAGGTGGCGGGAAGCGGGAGAAAAAGGGAAAAATTACGCAACATTGCCCAATATTTTGCAATCGAAAAAATGCGAAGGGGCGGGAGCCAAAAAATACAGGGTGGGAAGCGGGAGGTTTAAACCCCCCTGTCCCCCCACCTAGGGAGACAGCAGAAAGAAGACCAAGACAAAGGCAGTAACATTCCTCAATGTTTAAATGTACAGAGTTATCTTGAAGAAGTGATTAATTTCGTCAACAGTTTGGCAGGAACGAAAAGTTATTCAGCCAGATCAGATAGAATTATGTCGATTCTAGCTTGTACTTTTATATGCTGATGTCTTTGAATACAGAGCACTGAACGCCTAACCACAGCCTAGGCGAGCTGGACGCAGTGGCTAGTGGTACGTCAAACGTCCTCACTTTCGGCTGGGCAGTCTGGCTGGCATTTCCACCCCCGAACAGGGCAGGCTGATTTCCCAAAATGACGAAGCCAAAGCTGTTTTCTTTTTGGACGACTTTGAAGGCTTGTAGGATGTTTTGATTATCCGCCCTCCTGGCAAAAAGAAAGACACTTGAATTTATTTAGATTTTGATCTTAGACAAGCTGTCAATTGCCTTCTCAGTTTTCATCTGTTAGGGAAAATGCTTTCTCGTATTTCAGCCCATTTTAACTGAATTAGCCTAGTACGCAGTCTCAATCAGTGCACCAAGTTAAACAAAAATAGACACCTACCATTTTTCCCTTGTATTCTAACAGAAGCGGAGGTGGTCGAATAGTAAGAGGCGCTCGACACCGGAGCAAACGGTGTAGGTTGAGTGACACATATAGGGGTTATTCAAAAATGGCTTGGGGGTCGAATAACCTCTCCCTGGGTGAAGATTTGAACGCTGCAGCCTAGGAATTACTCTCCATCTGGCTTGGGGGCCGAGTAATTCCTTCCCATATTTTTCTTGTTGTTAACTGTTTTCCTTGTTTAACCAACTAATTAATTTATTTATTAATTAATTAACTTTTGATTGAAAAATAAAATAAAATGAAATACAATAAAATACAAATTAAAAAAGAGCCTCAAAAGATTGAGTAAAATTTTGATCAATTAATTCATCAGTATAGACGTTAATAAAATCTCAATTAAAAGGTGATACTTGACGAAAGTAGCTAGCGATCTTTCCTCCATGGATGCTAGTGGCTTACGTATCACTTTTCACGCAACCAACAAATAAAACTTCTGCTCGTCGTTTGGCCCAATCAGCTATCAAGTCGTCCGAAACGAACCTTGGACTATGGACTATGGAATAAATTACCATCTGAAATAAGAACGATCAGAAGCTACGACCATTTTAAACGAGCAATTAAGACGTACTTGTTTAAGAAAGCATTTGCTCGTTATTTCTCTTTTAGCATGACTTCTTACGAATTTTAGTTTTAGATTTAGTTTTAATTTTAATCTTAAGTTTTTGATTTTTATTCTAGGAAGTTTTTAACTGTATTCATATATATTTCTATTGTAAATTTTTAGGTTTTTAATTAATTTGATGTAAGGCGCATTTGATCCTATCCATATGTTAATTTGCGCCGAGTAAGCAGTAAATTATTATTTATTATTATTACTTAACCTTGAAAGTTGGAAAGTGAGCGTTTCTCTCAGTTAATGGCCGTTTCTGTTAAGTTTGGTTTCTGGCATACTCACTTTCAAAATATTTTTATACGACTTTTGAAAGAGAAAAACGCGAACCAGGGCGACTTTTTGCACTCAGTCGCCTTGCTTTTATTTTCCTTTATTTTATCTATTATTGTTTTTGCTGGCGTTTCAGCCATTTAGCAAACTACGGAATTTCTTGTTGACGCCAAAATTTTGGCCTAAAGATTTAAGTGGAAGGAGTGAATTTTTAACAAGAAGTTGCAGTCCGCGAGAAGGACACATTTTTTTCTTCCAATTTGCTAAGAAAAATTCCTGGGTTTCCACTCTGTAACCTTAGCCAGTTCATCCGATCGTTCGCATGACCATGCATTTAGGTATGACTTCCCACTGCACTGGCTGTCTATCAAAAGCACCTTGGGCCGTTGAAAGACTTGAAAGTAATCAGGTGACAAATGGTAGAAGAAGCCTGACACGGTCCTTCATGGAAGGAAGACGAGTAAGCCAAAGTATCCATGACGTATTTTTTTCTAATTATTATTTTCTCAACTGCATTTAAACACCACCAAAAGAACGTCTGCGAAAAAAATTCGCAATTTGCTCAAAACGCGAGTTTTTGCTGACCATTTGCCTTAGTCTTCTTTCGTTAAAGTTTTCTTGGTTAACAAGAAAGGCCCGTCTTACATGCAAGCCGAACAAAAGCTGACACTAAGGGACGGACCATTATTTTTTTGGAGGGGGGATGAAAATTTTTTCAAGACAAACAATTTTTTTCTGTGTTGTTGTCTGTGCAAACAATTTTTTTCTGGTTGCATCTTCCTGCAAACAATTATTATTATTATTATTATTATTATTATTATTATTATTGTTATTATTATCATTGTTGTTATTATTATTATTATTATTGTTATTATTATTATTACATTTATTTATATACGGTTAAGATTCATCAGGTAATCTTATGTAGTAAAAATACTAATCTAAACATTACTGCCTTAAACTGCTTTCCTTGAATGCCGTGTCTCTGTCTCTAACTTATAAAAGTATAACTGCACCATGGCTTGTTTTGTTTCCTAAAAAAAATTGAACATCTCACATCAAAGTATCCTGAAACATTAAAATGTGAACTAATTGTAAGTAATAATAAATATAGAACTGCACCAGCGGCCTTTTCTCCCCTGATCCTAGAGAGGATTGAGGAGCCAAATGAAACAGTGCTTGCTTACACTTGCGCTTTATTTTGTAGTTTATACAAGACTGGATCCAATTTGCCTTCTTCGTGCAAGTGGAAAACAGGACGACTGCTTGCTGTTTAAGTGATGACAGAAACTCATAAGGAGTTGAAACGTGTAACTCGCGTTCGATGCTCGTGAATATTCATTTTTCAAACTACCATATTTGGAAACCCCTCGCTCCAGTCTATGATGTTGCAGTTCATTTCGCTTCCGTTGAAAATTGAACTTATAAGCGATACAAATGCGCAGTTGATGCAAAACTCAATCACTAGTTACCATAAAAATCAAGAAAGAACGAGAAAAAAAAAACGAGAAAGGAAAAAAGGGAAAATAATCGATCACATGACTGAAAGAAAAAGGCGCCAAAACCGTGTTGCAGCGTTTCTTTGCAAAGCTGAATGGATCAATGAAACTGCTCCGAAGTGAACTTCCGAGAATAATTTTTTGAAAAAGACTTCCAAATATTGGTTCTAAAATGTGGTACAGGTTTGACGTTTCATGAAAAATTGTTGTATTCATCGTCCAAAGTGGATTAGCTACAGTATGATTTCAGCATTGAAGATGGAGAGTGGAAACGAACACAAAACGTAGTGGTTACAGGTTCAGAGGCCGCGGACGTGTCAAAACAACAATGAATCAAACATTCAACTTATTTTGCATTACAATCTCTTTATTTGAACATTATTTGGAGCTGCTTGAACTCAGAGCTACATCAACTGCAGGTAAAACGATGTTATTTTGTGTAGTAAGCTTATAAAGCCGAAAAAATGCCGTCCTTTCTTATTCAGTTAAGTTCTTAATTAAGCTTATTTGCTTGATTTTGGTAGCGAACAACCGAAAATGTGTGACATGTGACACTTAATATTATTAAACGGTTCTCTTCAATTTTACTGTGTTAAACATTTTTGTATCATGTCTTGATATTTTGGTGTCAAAAATTTGCCGTGTAAAACCTACCTTTTGTGACCATTTCTTGATAGTGCCACGGTGAAACAAATCGTAAACACAACGCTAGACTAGTTTGATCTACTTCTAACCCCAGCGGTTTGCTTGATGTTGTTTCAATTACCAATTTTGTTGCCTGAAAAATTTCCTGCTCGGTCTTCGAAACCAGTATTTCTTTTCGCTTTGTCGTTTCAACGTTTCAAAGCTTTGTCTGCTTGTTTTCCCCCTGTTTGTCAGCAGTTCTTAGAGCAGGCGGGCGAACTTAGTGTGAAATTACGTCACGTCGTTCACGAAATTGATTGGTCAGTTCTCTTTCTTCTCATGTTCCAAATATGGTACTTGTGAAAATGAATAATTACGAGCATCAGTCAAAACCACATATGCGAGTTACACGTTTCAAGTCCTTATGAGTTTCTGGTGATGATTTATTAAATGTCATCATCAAACCAGCCTAGGACCCTGTTGCAAAGCCAGTGTGACTATTAGTGAATACATGCAACCCAGGAATTTAAGTTAATCTTTTCTCTTAGTTAGCGTTTCATTGCACTTCGAAGAGTTCTTGATTAGTAATGGTAATTGGACTCAGTGGAGCACAATTCAGGGAGTAATTGGGCGAGTTACTTTAAATCAGCCGAGAGCGTAGCCCGAGGACGATTTGAAATTACGAGCACGATTACCCCTGAATTATACAATAGGAAGTCCAGTTAATCCTATCTATAACAAAATGGGAGATTAGAAAATCTATGTGCCGTTCAGGGATATATTTTTAATTATCAGTTCTGCAAGCAGTGGAGAAACAGCTATAAAAAGAACCCATTTCAGTGCACCTGATTGACGCGTGCGCAACATAGTTGTCCGATTACGGCTATCCAATTACAAAAAGTTCTTGTTATAGAAACGATTAATTACAATAACCTAACTTTAACATTTAATGCTTTCAAGGTCCTCAGAAGAGATCATTTTTAATAAAGGGGTTAGTTACTGATTTTAAGAAACTGTGGTAATTTGTTGGTGGAAAAGTTAAAAAACAGAAATTGGGGTTTATCAACCAAGTCGATTTCGTAAATCAGCCACCGGAAAGAAATGACAAAACTGATGTTTGAGTGTTAAATAGCTCATTTGCTCTAATGAATAGCTAACACTCAGACTGTCAACTTTTGAATTAGTTTGTGGTGGCTAATTTACCATGTCGAACCAGTTGATGAATCCAGGTTTTGCAAATCATTTTGTTATATTGTTATCTTGCATTTTGACAAACAGGACTAAATTTACTTACATAAATCAAACTATGCATCAACTAGTCTGCAAACTTTTTATTTTCTCCTTTTCATGTCTGCAAACAATTTATTTGGGCTTTTTTGATTTTGCAAACAATTTTTCTCAGGATTTTTCATCCCCCCCCCCCCTCGAAAAAATAATGGTCCGTCCCTAAGGTCGTCTCGAACAACACGAGACGAAATACGTTACGAATCTCCAGACAAAATGAAAGAAATTTACCGATTCTGCGTTGCGTTCGGCGTTATTTCTGCAAAAACCCCTTCCGTATAAATCCCACCGACAATAAAGTTTTTGAGAATCTATTATTCTGAAAACTGGATGATCTTAAAATCAGATGTTCTTTTGTGGTCTTGCCTCAAACTGGATTTCCTCCAATTTTTACTGTTTATTTTCTTCAAAAAACTTTAATATGACCACTTAAAGCTCGAGAGACCTACTTCACTTGTCTGGCAAAGCTGTTCATCACACAAGAACGACCCATAGTATATGGCCTCCTACGCTGTGGGCTTTTTGGCTTGTCTAATTTGTTAATTAATTGCGGTAATTAACTTAATGAGACAGCGAACATTTGACAGAAGTATTAAAGCAAGCCGGTCAAAGTTAGTATGCCAACAGAATTGAAAACTCGAAGCCAATACACTCAGATGTTATCATCTTCACTAACTCTGAATACATTCCAAAGAACAGTGCACATGAAATTCACAGTTTCGGCCCGACATTTTCTCGGTTCAGTAGTTTGTAACTGATAAAAAGCTATCGTGAAATAAGTTGGCTGCTGAGAACAACATGAAAATGAAAAGTTGTCCTTTTATTATCGATTCTCACTATTAGGGATATCTTCTTGAACTGGATATTTATTAGCGACCAAGAGAGGATACCCTTCATCCTCTCTTGTTAGCGACATAATAGTCCTTGTTTATTGACTGGTAAAACATAAAGCGTTTGTTCTCAATGCCGCCACTTTTCCTGAATCATATCCATCTTTGTATCAGTCATTTGCGGTGCGGGGGAGAACGTTCTTATCACTGGCGTGTTGCTTGAGGAAATAGGAGGCGTCTGCGAGCAGGCTACTTGCTTGGGTGTGTCGGACTTTACAGGTTTACCTCAAAACCACATAAGAAACATTTCCCTTTTAAAAATGCAAAATTCAAGAAAAAACGATTTTGAAAACCACCTTGTTCATCACAACAACTGAAACAGTATGGAAAGTACTGCTTAGTAGCTTTCATTTGAATAGTCGCACTTAAGAATTCGATATGCAGTCACAAAAGTTATAACCGCCTTGTACAGAATAACAAATAGCACCACTAGCGTTCATTAGTGTTCATTTGAATGGCCACACTCAAAGATCTCATCCTCAGAGTGAAAAGTTCAACCACGTCACGTCATATAGTACGTAAGGTTTGCCTTCCCCAAACGTAACCTTGCCAAAACAAACAAAAATAAATTACAGCTAAAATCAAGTTTGCCGTTATCACTGACCGAATTCTACAAGTTTAGCAGATACACAGATACCCTAGTTCCAGAGACGCGTTCTGCAGACGTGAAGGAATGAAGAGACTGGCTTTACTTGAGCGCGCCATTTGTCAATGACATGATGACTTATATTACTAGGCAATTTTTTTCGTCTTTGAGTTCGTATAAGAGACTTGATTAGACCTGCAGAATCCTCGGTATCAATGCCCAGGTAATTTTACAATTGTCTAGACAAGTACTTAGTAGAGGACAGGCAAATAGCGAAGTTTCAACATCGGCTTGCCGCGGCCTCGCGGTGTGATTTGCCCGAGTTTATAATGTACAAAAGGAAGCTGAAAAAAAACTATTAAATTTAAACGAGCAAAAAGAACCTAGAGGGATAGTTAATAGAGAGAAAAATGTATTACTGCAGCTATTTATATTATTAATATTGTTTTATTTTGTCTTTAAGTTTTAACATCGGCTTGCCGTGGCCGCGCGGCGTGATTTGCCCGAGTTTATAATGTACAAAAGGAAGCTGAAAGAAAACTATTAAATTTAAACGAGCAATGTACAAGTACCTAGAAGGATAATTAAAAGAGAGAAAAATGTATTACTGCAGCTATTTATATCATTAATATTGTTTTATTTTCTTGCTCTCTGCAAGTGTTGCACTGGTTACAACCTTTTGTCCATTTTGGAATAGTCATGAGATCTGCTGCAAAAAAAGTTTGAACATTACACCAAAAATATCGCGTAGCGAACGAAACATAACAATAAAGAAGACAAGTCGGCCGGCAAAACTGAAACGTCTTGAGTTTTATATTTGCACATGAAAGTATTCGAATATCGCGGCAGGATCTTGTCAGTTTAAAATCTGCCTTTTACTATACGTAAACTGACCACTCAACCGATAGATTTTTACAATTGTAATAATCTCGCAATTGACATCAGTCAAAGTAATCTAAACTCTGCCCAGGAAAGATAACATGCTAGAGATACCTTAAGTTGACAGAAAAGTTATTTTGCTATGATTACCCAGAAGTTTCATGACGGACAGATATCTACGGTGATTTAAGTTCCTGTTATTTACTTTATTTTAACACCATTAGCCCTAGACAAATGGTTTTTCTCACATTCCCGCTGGGAGCCTCGCGCCATTCCATTACTCGATGACTGACAAGTTCCTTCCGTTTTCAAAACATGCTCGGGATACCTGCAGTTTTGCATATGGCGACATAAAAGGGTGATTTTACTGAAATTGTTGGGCCCTTGAGGGGTCTTCCAGTTCCCCAAGAGGGCGATAAAATCGCCCTTGCAGATTCGCAGGGCTCTAAACTCGAGGTCGTGTCAGGTCGGAAATAAGAGGGAAAGCCGCGAAAAGCGTCTAATAATTACATCGCATGCGATGCATGATCCTTGCTGATCTTATCGTAAGAAAAACACTCCAAGTTTAAATTAATAACATCGCAATGAATGGAATGGGATCAATGCTACAGGGCAGAGACAGAAATCAGGGGTGGTAGACCGGGTCGACCGATTGATTGGATAAATATGCAAGCGGATGCCACAACAGTTCAGTTCAGATCTACCGTCGACTCGACACACATCTCCAAGGTTCGCCAACAGCTTGGTTGCTAAACGAGATAGCCAACAAATTCGTCACAATGAGGAGAAGAGCATTTCTCTTCGTCGCAGTTTTTCTGTTGACATCAGGTAAGAGGTTCGTTTCGTACTTCCTGAAAAATTCGGCGCTTAAGATTCTCCGATTAACTGTGTACTAAATTTTTTATACTGAACCCAACTTAAACCTAATAAGTGATGACTTCTCTTTATTTCGAGTCGAATTTGTCTTGTAGTGTTGTTCTATTGCACCGCACAGTGTAGAGTGAGCTCTATAATAACCGCGCGCTCCAAACACGCTTTGCAGCAGACATCCGAACGAGAAGACGGCGAAAGCGCACTTGCGCGTTTCTTGGCTCCCGAAGTCATTTATCCCCTATCATTAGTGGAAGTCTCACTACAACACAAGAGGGAATTTTCGGCACATGTTAGCTTAGTGTAGTACAGATGAATCTAGGCCGATGTTTTTGAGACTGCAGGATACTTTTGAGCTGAAAGCCAACATAAACACTAGAGATAAAGAGTGCCGCTGACAGAATTCACAACTTTATCTTCGCGGAGGCATGAACTGTTTAAACGGTTTACTATCTGTTCGGAAATTGTAGATTCTTGTTCGGTAAGCGAGCCCTGATAAAAGCCATAAAGGTCACCTTTAGAATTTGGGCGTTTATATGTATCTTTTTTCTTTGTTCATGACGATTTGTCAACTCTTCTATTAAATAAACCAGACGCAACAATTAAATTTCGAATGGGTATTAGGGAGATCCGTATCTTATCGCAGTTCTGGGCGAATTCCCAACGGTGAAATCTTGATTCGCGTGAAAGATTGCCCTTTCAGGGGCCTTGTACTTAACTGAGAAGTCATTATTTCTTTCCAGGAAACTAACAACAGCTTTTTTAGAGTAATCTCCCTTTTAATAACAAAAACAGGATTCCTTGTCAAAGAATAACACATTGCAGTTATATTTTGTGATAAATCACTGTTTCCTTGTTTTTTGAGAAAAAAGCAACCGAGACATCGAAAAAACTGAGAACATTCTTGTATGGGTTGGAATCTTTTACACAAAGAGAATGATTCAATATCAGTTAAATGGCAATTAATGACCAAATTGCGTGTCTTCGAATGACAGGGTTTTTTTTACTCCCTCTTTGCCTGTTTTCAAAATGAAGAAAGTACGAGTTGCGTCATAGATATAGATGCAAAATTGTCAAACTATAAATGATAATAAATGGTGAAAAAAAAAAGATCGTCTTGAGCTTGAATTTGAGCAAGTGTTGGAAACGTCTAATGCCTGCATAAAATTGACAGGAAAAATTGTCATCAAGAAGTTGCATTAAATGGGAATCTATTTTGCTTGTCCAGAGAAAGTTGTTTGCTTTAACTTCTAGGTTCACATTTACGCTCGGATGAAATACCAATAATCGTTTATCGCTGTGTAATACCTTTTGCAGTGTTACTGGCCGAAGCAAAGAAAGGAAAATCGAAACTTCGGGGAAGAACTTGCAGCAGACCTTGCAATAAGAAGCTTAAACCTGTCTGTGGAAGCGACGGCAAAACATACAACAACGCATGTCTCTTCAGCAACGCAAGATGTGAGGCTAACAAAACTTTCAATGTTTTAGATATAAAATCTCATGGACCTTGTAGAGATTCCACAGCGAAAAGCAGCAAGGCAAAACAGCCAAAGAAGTGCACAGCCGGTTTGGCAAGTTGCGTTCAAGTCGACAACTCAACAAAAAGAGCTGTGTGTGGAAGCGACAATGTAACATACGCGTCGTTTTGCTACTTTCGCGTGGCACGTTGTCAAGCGAGACAAATAAATGGCAGAAATTTGACAATGCTACACAAGGGAGAATGTGGAAAACCCAAAGTCGAAAAGTCAGGAATGTGTCCGCTTGAAAGCCAGTGCGATAACCAAGACCATCCTATTTGCGGCAGCGACGGGAAAACCTACAAAAATACTTGTCTTTTCGTTGTCGCCAAGTGTGAAGCGAGGAGGAAAAATAAGAGATTGACGCTCAAGAAAAAAGGTAATATAGCAAATAGCTATCAAAATAACAACCCCTTATTTAATGCTATGCGAACTAAGGGAGAAACGTCATATTCATTGACATAATGTCCGGAAAGAATCGGTGAATTCTTAAGATACCAAAACCAAAATTGTTGTCTAACAACAAACTAAATATTTTTTAGCTTCAAAAATAGCTGCCTCAACTTTTTTCATTCCAAGGTGTACACAAGTTATCAGATAACTTTTACTGACAAACTGCCGGACATATGTGATATGCCGAGGTCAGAATTTTTAAAAGGTTAAAGCTTTTATTCAAAACTACTACTCAATTTATATTATTTTTAGCGGTTTGTCAGCCATTTGATCCTAAAAGTAACAATAAACATATTGAAAGAGGCTCAAGGCCGCCGAAATAACAAACACTCGCGATTGTTACGCCCGAAAATTTCGTCCCATACACTAATGATTGACCCTTTTAACCGAGAATCTTCTTGAAGTTGCCGTGCTTGCTAAGTTTTGTCATATGGTATGTCGACTGGAGAATTGTCTGCATGGAAATCAAACACTCGATCATTTCACTGTCAAATTCGCTCAGCTCCCAAAACCTGTTTATTCAATGCGGGAGAGATGTTTATGTTGGCTTTGAGAAAATATGCTCAAAGAACTTGTGAAAGCCAATAAGAGTACTACACGGCGAATAAAAGAAAATTATTCAAAATACTTACAGTTAGGATAACCGACAAAAAGTAAAACAAATAGGAGGAAGAGAAATGAAGGCAGTATTAACAGAAAGCCAAATTATATTAAATACAGTAGGAGTCTTCCAGAAGATTGCTAAAATTTGTTCAAGACTCAAACAGAACCTAGGACTCTCTGCAGGCACCACTATAAACTTCTTTCAGAGATGGGATTCCTCGCTACTTTTGTGTAAAGGCATAACATACAAAAGCTATATCAACCGGCTGAAACTGCAAGGTTTCACAGATACTTTTAAACAGAGCGCAGAAAGACTGGCGTCAATGTTAAACCAAAACGTTATCAGTTCAGTTCATTAAAAACAGAACAGGAGCGCGCCATATTACTGGTAATGCATCTAAGTACCTGGAGGCTATGACAAAGATCTTAATGTTTTCAATATTGTTCAGGGATAGCGTGCTTTTTTAATTTATGTGTCAAGTTGGACCCTTAATCAACATCCCCAGCGAGCCAAAATGAAACATTTTGGAAATCTCGACTTACAATTGCTGCTGAAATTGTAAACACGTGTGTTACTGATTTATGGAGTAGAATGCACAGTTGATCATCTCGGATACCGAACTGGGTCAAACCAGGAGCTATAATCGGCTTGTCAAACCGAACAGAGAAGTGTTCGTGATTTATGGCAAAAGTACGGATTACTGTAATTTGCCAAACGAAACGAAATATACAAAATATAGATTAAACCAGGAACAAAAATTGAAGTGCAGAGTAGAAATCATTTTCTTTTTCCTTCGTTAAATCTCGAAAGGGAAATGCGCCGTATCGCCGCAAAATACAGATCTGGATTGCCAAAAAATACCACGTCAAGTTAGGAGTTTTTTTCCGAATTCGGCTTTATTTCATTCTGCGAAGAAAAATACTTTTTATACAAAAAAAAATCCCACATTTCAGTTGCATACACTTTTACTACTTCTCTTTCGTAAAAAAAAAAAAGGATGAGGTTTAGCTGATACGAACTTTTCTGTCAGTCCGCGGCTGAGTTGAATTTTCCGGCACCCTGTTCAGTAGCGCTTCATGCTCGGATGACTGGATAAAGAATGAATAGTCACAGAAACTCCAAAAGTTTTTTTTCATTCTTCCATTCCTTGAGTGGGGATTGAGCCGGACCAATGTCTAATTCGATTTGCATGGTCAATTAAATAAAACTATTGTAAGCTATTGTAGCCTTCACTAGACTTTGAGATAGTATTTATTTTAGCGTCCCCTTTAATTTCTCATTTTTGTTCCGTTCTTACTATCCGAGAGCCTGGAACAGGTCTCGGATAGTAAGTCGAGTACGGAGTGAGAGAAATAACCAAAATTGCAAGATTTGAAAAGGTTCGGACGAACAAACGGATGATTTCACGATTGGAATCACGCCAAAGGTTAAATACACGGATAGATTTCAGTTTTACTCCTGTATCCTTGCATGTCGTCAATTCAACACCCAGCCACCATAATTTTCTCCTGGGACATCATTTCATGAAGCTTAAAACCTACGCCAAATACAAAAATCAAATGTTAAAATATCTCATTATCTGCCCTGTTTTAGTCCAGAATGGTCAAAACGTATGCCCTATCTTCGTTCAAAATGGTCAAAGACCATACCCTATCTCCGACCAGTAACTGAAGCAAAACATACCTTATTTCAAACCAACATGTTAAAACGTATACCCTGTTGTAAAGCAAAACGGATAAACCCGATCCCTTTGGGGCGTCAGATACCTACATGGCTTAACAGGAGCGGCTCCGGAGTCTATGTAAGGGAAATTGGGGGGCCTTCACGTTTTTTAATGTACATCTAACATAATCAAGGTCCAACTGATTTTAATATTTGAAGCAGAGTAAACACACACGAAGCTATAAATACTTAAGAAATACCTAAATAAACTCGTGCCGGCCTAATAGAATACCATGTAATTACTCTTAAGAAGTTAAGCCTATTTCCAGGGCTTCCGGACAGCTCAGTTCAACATTAATTGACAGAGGAACGCACTTCACTTCGGCAATACATCTGTACTGTGCTTTGCACGCAAGCTGTCGACAAGTTCCACGTCGGCTTAGTTATTGACCCCCGGCCAGTAGACGGTTTTTCATCGGGTTTAATGGTCAATGACAGTTCATTTAAGATCCCGGCAATGAAACTTCTAAGATTGACACACGAAGACTGGCACACGAAGGCGCCTGTGTCAGCTCACGCGATTTTTTCTTCGAAAATACTCATCCAAATAAAAACCTTTTTATCTTTTGTAGTCCCCCGATCATAAAAAACTTTAAGTGAACTAAGAAATTGTGAATGAAAATGTAAGCGATATAACAACAGACGAATAGACACTCCCTTTCACAAAGGCACTGCTCTTTCACGATAGAGAAAGAGAGTTAGAAATCCTACGTGAAAATATTGTCTAGAATATTCTGAGAGTCGTTGTATACGACGTCAATACCCACCACATGTTCAGTTTCAAGCACGATTTATTTTTTCATCGTAAACTTGATCTGCTAACACTTAAACCAAAAATTTATGCAGATTTTCCAGCAAAAACCACTGATAAAGGGATAATTCAATCAGAAACCAACTAATCTGTCAATAATTACGGAGAAAATTTTAAGAATTTGTATTTATATACAATTAATTAATTGTATATACGCACTAAGCCTTTCCTGCCCACTCGCGTCAAGTTGTGTAAAGGAAGTCTGAGGTATTTGGGGTTAAATAGAAATGGATATCAGGTCGTGCTCAATAACTCCTTTCTCTCGCTTTCTCTACCAGGATCTTCTGTTTTAGCAGATACATCACAAGAACGCTGGAGAAATCGTATCTATTCTATATTTGCAATTGTTTTTAACAGCTCATTTTGTTTTATGAACGAATGCGCTTTAAGACTTCCTTTATAGTCACTGACTTAGAATCAGATGGTTTGCAGACACATATGTTGTTTTCGTGATCGAAAAATGCACTGAAAGTGATTAACCAGTTTAATAACGGCATTCTTTAATTTACCCTGCCAGAGAGCTGACATATTTTCCTTTGTGTTCTCCAGTGAAAGTCAATCTTGTGACTTAAGCTTGTACTCTACCGTTTTAATATCCCAAGCAGAATTCAGACGGAGTCAATTATATTTGGGAAATTGGACACTCTTGCTCTTGTAGGAAGACAAGATTTCAATTGCTGTTTCTTTATTTTCTCTCAGGTGCATGCAGTAGTCGAACCTCTTTCAAACCTTGTCCTAAGAAGTGTCCGTCGAAAGAGCGCCCGGTTTGCGGCTCAGATAAGAAGACATACAAAAACGGCTGTCATCTTGCCGCGGCTAAGTGTGCGTTACCCAAGAAAGACAGGGGCTCACTTCGCTTGGAATATAACGGACCATGTGGGGCCCCTGCAACGCCAAAACCTTGCCCAAGATGGGAGGACTGCAAAGTAGTGGACAAACCCGTGTGCGGATCGGACGGGAAAACGTACCCGAACATATGCCGCTTGCGTGTCGCCATGTGCCACGCCCGCAGGAACAAGCACAGGCCGATCAAGATTAAATCCAGAACAGCGTGCAAGAAAAGAAAAGGAAAGAATGGCAAGAAAGGAAAGAAGGAGAGAAAGGGAAAGAAAAATAGAAAAGACAGGTCCGGGCGTAAAGAAAGAAAGGGTAGGATAGACTGAAAATTTCCCCTAGGACATTGCGAGCGCTTCATTTGTTGGGGGGAGGGGGTGTTAAGAGAACTTATTCTGTTAAATATACAAACTGTTTTTAAAATCCTTTTGAACCGGAAAATGACAGTATGTATCAATAGAATTATATGAGCTCTATCGTTTAGAACGAAATTCGTTTGGGGACAGTTTGTACGGAGCCTTCGCACAGACGTCTCCTGCAAAGGAAATAGGAGACGTCTGCGCGCAGGCTATTTGTACGAGAACATACTTAATTGATTTCTAACGATCAGAAGTTTTTGCGTTCAGTACCGTATGGCATGAACGTTTTGCGCAGAGATCCTGAACAAAACGTTGGCCACAGAATTGCTTTTGGTTGGATGTTACTCCACTGTATTAATGTCATCTTTGGCGATAACCAAAACCATTTACATTGTTACATGTACATAATCAGATTATAGGTTGTAAAGTAATCACTAGACTAAATTCGCAAACTCTTGTTAAATCCCTCCCAAAAAATATCATCATTAACTATTTGTAAATCACCAAAAACTGATCTCGCAACCCCCCTCCACGCACCCAAACTCATCCCAAAACGTCAATTTGCGAGATAAAAATTCCCGCAAAAATTTCATGCTGTAGTTATGATTTTTGACGATCATTGATAGTATTGTCGTAGATTTTTGATAATCAGTAAAGGAATACTTAATTTTAGCTTGCGAATGAGGATGCGAGCACGAAGCCTTTTATTTCGTCAATTACTAGCCAAGGGGTGTAGAGATATAAACTGCGAACAGTCGTTAATTTTCCTCGATGATAGTTCAGCGCGTGAAGAAACAAGAATCTCATAATGGCGCGACTCGGGCCAACTGTGATGTTCATCGCCGCTCGCGTCGCACCATTTCCGATTCTTCGCATCCGTTACAAAAGTCTGTCCAATAAGAAAAATAGCGACCGCATCAACGTCTAGCAGAAATAATGAACTAGTGAAAACATTGATTGTCAGACGCTGTAGAAAGCTTTAGAACCGAAGTGATTTTATACCATTACAATTACACATAAGGCAAAAAATCCTCTGTTCTGATTTCAGCAACAGAACACACAGTTTCAAGGTTAATACCTTTGCTGTTGTACAGATTCATGCCTTTCCCGTAATTGGTCTGAAAAATTGCGTTTCACTTGAAGCGTGGGCTTGCTCTTGAATCGAATTCTGATTTGGTCGAAGAAAGAAAAGCAGAAACAGTGTGTTTACTTTTTATTGGTTGCAGACTGAGACTGGCTAAGCAAACGCAATTTGGTACAAACAACTTTACTTTCTTACTTTGAAAAATCAATTAAAAGCTGCTGTAATTAGTAGACAAGAGAAACCTTAGTGAATAAACAGAATTAAAACTCCCCGTTTCCAGGGTATATACTTTGCAATCAAAATATGTGAATTTTCAATAGATGTAGATTATAGAATATTCGTCTTTCCGGGATTTTAAGTGTATGCTCTTTTAGCAGAATAATATGTCTCAAAAAGGCAACTGAAGATGTGATAACAGAGTTTTTTGAGATACTTTGCCCTCTCCATTTCCATAACAAAAGTTATATTTCGATTATCGGAGGACTGGTCGACTTTTTCTTTTGCGTGGGGGGGGGGGGCGGGGGGGAGAAGAGGGCTTTATTTTAGCAAATGAGCAACGATGTTTCCAGTCAGTTCAAAGATATCGTGAAGGACAAGATTTCATTGACTTTATGCTGGGAGCTACAATTTCTGCTGTGCTATCTTCGTATGTATATTGCAGTATTGAATCCGAGCATCCCCCTTACTTGAGTTTTTCCCTCAATATATTATAAGTTGAAAAATTGGCGGCATGGAAATTACACAAAAAAGAAGCAAAACTCAAAGACCAAACTGGATCTCAACACAAGCACTTCGCCTCACCCTGGGCGCTAACACACTGTACTGACTGTCTCGTGTTTTTGTCGCATGGAGCACAAAAGGCCGCTAATAGAGAGGGTGTAATAGCGGAGCTCGAGGAGCACCATTGGTAAGCAAATTTGGTAACCCGTTGATCCGAAAAATTTAGGTTCTGACGTCAGCGTACGCCCGCCCGCCCGTATAGACTCGGGGGGGGGGGGGGGGTTGAGGGGAGTCCCAAGACAACCCGACCGGGGGAGGCGGAATGCAATCTTTTCTTGTAGCTGATGTAAACAATGTGGCGGCTGGTTCCTCGTACTCTCGATTATCAATACGATAATTATAAAACATTCTTGGAATGAAGACTTGTAACAGTTCATTATGAAAAGGAAAAGGATTGCTTCAATCTCGATGGCCCATATCGAAGACATTGGAGAGCTTGAAGGCAAGAAATCCTTGTTCGAGGACATACTTGCTTTTTTCAAAGCTAAGGAGATCTGGAAAGAACCCGGTGACTTTCGTTTAGATTTTCAAGTCTTTCTTTCAGTTCAGTGGTAAAGTAAATTACAGATTTGATTGTGGATTTACATTGTAAAATTTGTTTAATTGAGCGACTTTACATGTTTAGTAAATTACGGTAATTTTCTTGAAATGTTTTAAAAAATTACCTTGTAGTTCCCGTTTGCTGGCTCGCGAGTAACTTCACTCAAGGGGAAAATTGAATACAGTTTGCTTTCCTAGGCAAACAAGTGCTTCGTATGTGAGTGACATTTCATGTTTTTGAAGGTTTCTTGTCCCTTTTTCTGTGTTTATTCATTAAAGGAATTTTCATTAGTGAGCAATCTGATATTAGGCTTAACTTAAGGCTTAATTACGCTCAATTCCCTTTTGAACTTTTATAGTGCGTAATTTTTAATATTTTTTAGAGCAATTCTAGTGTATTTTATTCGAAAAGTGGAAATCATGACTATTCTAGACTGAGTCTGTGTTGTTTTTTCAATGTAGGTTGTTTTTCTTCGGCAACGCATATTGGTTTGTTTTAACTAATTCGTAATTTAGTATTCAACGCCTGAAGAGTCGCTCTGTCGTCATTTTTAAGTTTATAGTCTTAGGCCCAGTTCAGACGCCGTACCTCTCATGTGCCGTACCAAGTAGTACGTAGTTTTTTGGCAGTTGTACGGTGTCCAAATGAGTTTTTTTCGACAGATTTCAATTAGACAAGCCAAAATCTCAGGGAACGGTAAAGCTTGCCGCTTAATACGACTAAGGAGCGAAAATGTATTTCACACGGCACATGAGAGGTACGGCGTCTGAACTGGGTCTTGGTGTAAAGCTCCTTATGTTTTTTGTTCAGTTGTGGAATATTTTATCTTCCTTGTATTGTTATATTGTTATACATTAGTTTCTTCATTTTAAGTGAATGACATTTCTGTCCCAATTTTGCGACTAAACATAGAATCGCCGTTTCAATGAATGAGTTCAGTGTGACATGTTTTCGTGTTCGTTTTGTTTTTCACCGCTAAGCCATTTCGGTGCGTCTTTAGTTACAGATCGAAATGAAATCTTTATTTAAGTAACTACAAGCAAAGCATTTCTCGGTTTAAGTCTATTTTGTCTAAAATGAGACTCCAAAAGCTTCCTAAAATTAGTTCAGGGTGTGTTCTTGAAATCGCCTGACTAATACTTCGCAGTTGAAAAACTTGTGCCATTTTTTCTTGATAATTATACGTGTGCTTGAAAGTTTCCGAAAACATTTTTTGGGTACTTTTTGTTAGTAAACAGTTTGATGCCGGGAAAATATTATTTATTTCAGCAAGATAGATTTCGAGAAATGTTCCATGGTTAACAGAACTAAACAGCCAGAGGGATGTATTGGAATCAGTGAGAAATGTGTATTTGTATGGAAAAGTCTGTCGAGTCGCTACCGGGAGCAACTTAGTGGTTTTTTTTTTAGCAATTGTAGTTTTACAAGTACTCTTCTTGAACTTAATAAGCTAGCTTTCGAAAGAATGCTACAAGAAGAGCTGTCGGTGAAAGTCGTGCTAAAGTCTCCTCTTTGAAGAAAAATAAGCCAAGTCACAGTTTCGTCAGCGGTCCGCATGTTTTCCCTTGCTGTTTTTCACCTCTTGGGGAGTAACTGCACAACTAAAATTTACTGTATTTTACGGGCCAATAAGCATAAAAGAGAGATGTGGAGCTCCGCTTTTAGGCTTGGCTAAATCTATATATTAAGCTCTATTATCCTCTTCACCAGATCATCTCGTTAAGGTAGAGACAGTATTCCGGATTTGCATAAGAAGGAAAGATCAGCCTTTGCAAAAAATTTAAATAAAAATAAAAAAATTCCGGTGGTGCCAGGTCACAACATTTCGAGTTTTATTCGACTGTTAAAACTTTGATGGATACCTTCAATGTAGTCAACTCGGCGAATTGGAGAAACACTCAAACCTTATCTCCAAAATTTAACGTCAGATTGAGAAAACAGTGAAGGTTTTCTTTTAAAAATAAGGTGGATAAATTTTTTAACAAACGGTAAACTGTGACCCTTATCACTCCTGAAATTCTTTTTTTTTTAAGGTTTAGCTGACAGAGCAGATAAAATTTCTGACTGTTCAAAAATGGCGCGTGCAACAATGCCATGTTCCGCCATCAATTCAACTGATCTTAAGAGCTAGCACAGCCTTAGCAAAAGAGAGGTTCTTCTATGAAATATAGCAGAGGAATATTTCCATTCACTGTGACGATGGCAAATTTATATCTTCAGACCCGGGCTTTCAGACAAACACTCCTTCTTTGCTGAATAACAGAAGTAGTCTGTCGCGACAGTTAATTTGTGCGTGGGATGATAAACGCTGGTGTTTCTTTGGTTTTGTTACTGGTGATTGATTTGCTTTTAAACAACTTGATTTAGTAGCGAACGCGAAATTTAAACTAATATTAGTTTTTCTATAATAAGCTTAACCGCACCGGCCCTGCCTGACCTTTTATCTTGAGTTTACCTTTTTATCACGACGTAAGGTATTTTAGCCTGGTGCGATTTTGCAGCTAGTTTCAGTAAGACACGGTTTAAGATTTTATCTCACAGAAATAATTTCAACCATTTTGATTCCAGCCCAAGATGGCCGCTTTGATGGTAAAGTTGTGATAGAAATTGTCCTTTTAGGGTTTGTTTTAAGGCAAGATTAAATCTTTGACTAGTATCTGCAGTATTCTCAACTCCCAGTAATGAGTGGCGAGGGGGCGAAATAGATCGGATAATGTCATCATGTCCTCTTTTTGCCCCGATCTTTCGCACAAAGTTTTGTAACTTTCCAGCCTAGATCATTTTTAATCAGGAGAGGCTGCGAAAGTGCTCTTGACTTATTCTGCGCATAACGGCATTTCTAAACTTTTTCCAGTTTTAACGTGACAACTGATATATACCACGTACTTTGTCTAGCGGATAAGCCGTGGAAAAACTATGGATATTGATAAGCAAAAAGAGACATTTTTGAGTGTTTTTCAAGTGGTAGTTAAAATGTAAAAGTAATGTCAGTGATAAATTTATGGACAAACAATTAGAATTCCATCGTACTGAACTAATCTTCGCCTTTGCACCAAATCGGTTGAAAAAGGATTTCTTAAAGTCAAAGAGCAACGCAAATTGGACCTCTTTATTTCGTCGGAAATAATTATTTCATAAGCCTTTTCATCCAATCAAATGCATTTTTAAAAAGATGCTAGACTTTAGACAGTCCTTTTTCACGGTCACGGAAACTGAAAGTTTGTGTCAAGTTCGAATGCAACGAGTTGTATTCGCTGAAACATCGGCCACAGAATTTGCCCTTTTGGTGGACCCAAGCCTTGCACTTTGGTTTATTTATACTCAAGTGACATCCATACGTCATAACAACAAGAGCATCGGCAAGAAAAAGAAACCAGAACTGTTTATTTATACTTTGCGGGTTCCTTTGCTTTTCTGGTAGTTTTCCGGCGTGTGAAAGGAAAAAGAGAAAGGACGCTGACACTCCGAGTTGTAAGGGGGGTTCGCGCGCTTTCTTTTGCCCTGATTACCAACAAACAGACTGAATAGAGACAGTACATTCTAAACTGTGGGGCCTACAATGTCTGCCTTGGACTTGTGTTACTCTATAAAGACAGTGTTACTGCCGTAGTCATGACCAAGGCTTGTAAAAATTTGATTGTTTTTGCGGTAATTTAATTTGTTTCTACGTTGATACTAAGTTAACAGTTATGCTTAACCGGTTAGAGTATGCGAACAGACCTTTCTAGATCTTATTGCAGGAAGGGAAAAATGTTTCAAGTTATAAAATATCCTTACCGCAGCATAATTCGAAATCCGGATGCTCGAAATTCGAATGTTCTTGCATGTATTCGGCAAAACCGCTAATCCTCTAAGAATAACACGGTGTTTGTATTCACAGAATAATCCGATGTTCCACCCCAAAACCGCTAATGGCATTTAGATCATCGTTCTATTCAGTATAAGTACGCCGCTCACGATGTCAATGGATTTAAAAGAGTCTCTCGCCAGTGGTCTGTTTTGATAGCTCTTTGAAGGAACGGCAAAGTCGGCCAGTGAAGACAGAAGACTGGATTTAACCTGGTTTACTCTATCTGATTCTGTTTATTAAAATTCATTTTGCAATTAAACTACAAGGTTAAATATTCTTTCAGCTATTATTCAATAGTTTGAAGGGACATTGTGAAATTGTTTCCTAAAAAGGTAGTTGAAAGTGTAACATTTAACTGATTTAAAACCACAAGGCTGAAGTTCAATACAAAAACTTAGGTTTCCTTCGCAATCAGTCAGCTTCGCGCCAATCCGAGAAAATGAAGCCGGCAGAAAAATCATCTTCGAAATACAATCCACAGATCAAAAGTTAGAACCACATCACAATCGTCATGATCCTCACGAAAGACATATGGTGTGAGACGTAAAACAAAGCGAAGGTTGATAGAGAGCGACAGCAGTGAGAGACACAACAGACTTTAATAACAGACCATATTAAAGGGTCCCAGCAAAACACAGCCTGTTTGTTTGAAACCGCAGAAATATAAATATAAATTAAATTATTTATGTCCATCAGATGAGCCTAGCTGGTAGAAAACTGCCGCTATTAATAAGCAATTTAGGAATGGATTTAGAAGCTGGCCTGTTAGGCGCCTTCGGTTAAGTCTGTCAAATAAGAGACATTCTGGAGTGTTTTCTCAAGTGGCAGATGAAAGCGTTCATTTTAAAATTACTCGGTGCTAATTTTAAAGACAAACAGAATTCCATCGCAAGAAATCTTGAGCGTTTCGCCAAACCGGGAAAACAACTCATCTCTCAAAGTTAGAAACCAATAGGTAACCGAAATGATCTGAAGAAAAGCGACAGAATGTGACATTCATAAAGTAATGCGATTTGTTATTCAATCCAACACTGTTTCGCTTGTGTTAACTTTATTTGTTTTTAAAATGCATTTGATTTGACTTGAGCTGGCTTATGCTAACTTAGCATAAGCTAGTAAACAGATAAGCTGGTTAGCAGGACCTTGTTGGAGGAATTAAAAAAGGCTAAATCGGAAAAGGGCTGAACTAGGGTAATGAACGCCCACATAGCACTGACTCTGCACGAAAACCATTTATGCGCCGGCAGTGAATGTTTTCAAAAGAAGAACGTCCAAGAATCTCATATTGATTCAAGAAAAATTGAAACTTCTTTTTGTGAGAGATAACTGACATTGAACAGAACCTTATAGAAAACTCTTGCTTCTTTAGGATCCCATGTACGACTCAATAGTTCAGTTGAGTCACAACACGGCATGATAAACAGTACCACCCAAAAGTACTTCTTAATAGCTTTCCTTAAATTGTTAATGGTTACAATTTACGATTTTGTTCACAGACTAAAAAGTCGGAAACACATTACTGACCATGGTTTGTGACCGTGGTTTGACTGTGCGTTGAGTACAACGCCCTTGTCAAAAACTAATTTAAAATCCGGATGTTTAAAAATTGTTTGCAAAAAAAACTTTTTAAAAATACCGGCCAATGTATACGGCAGGATTTGCCTAATCCGAGTATTTCGGAATACGAGCTTCTGTGGTGAATGCAATAAATAAATGTTTATTAAATTATATAGCATTTTGGATGTGTGCGAGAGATTTTACACTGGTCTCCTGATATGTGTTTTCAATCGCTAATCCGCTAAGAATACCGGTAACACGGCGTTTGTGTTCATAGAATAATCCGGATATAATGTCCTCCAACCGCAAATGACTTTTAGATATCACTGAATTACTGTTCTCACGATGCTATTGGCTTTACAAGAGTCTTTTGCCGGTATCCGTTTTTACATGAGGGGGATGATTGTCGGAAATTTCCCACAAGGGTACTTGAGTGGGGCGTGGCTGACAAGTTGTTCCTCTAATATTTTTTCCGGCTTTTATACCTTCGATGGCACAGGGGTATCTAACTGTTACCACAGTTAGGCTTGGATAAATTTAAATTTTACTGGCAGAATTTTGAACAAAATACCTTTGGCAGAAAGCATTTTGCAGGTAGAATCTGATCACATTTTCGAGCAGGCGTCGACAACAATGCGGAACAAATCAATAACAAACGATATTTTAAAAAATTGAAAACAAATCCAAATGACCTACATAAACTGTTCCTAAAACACGTCTGCACCACATACGATCACAAAATGCGCTCACCTACTAAAAAAAAAGCAAACATGGGAAGCTTGGCAGATACAGCTATAAAATGAATAACTAGGCACAGGACAAGATTGAGGCAGAATTTCCTTGCCCGAGCAGACCTTTGTGCAGGATTGCCGGCATACAGAATACGCCAATTTCCGACGAGCACAATTTTTTTTAACCCTAACGGCAGTCATGCTGATATATTCCCGACGTGGGCAATCGATAAAAATCGATATCGGAAAACCGTTCGATAAATCGATAACTGTCGATATCAACCACGTAAACGTTATCGATTGTATCGATCAATCGATAAAAATCGATACTCACAACTCTTCTGGTAATTACTGTTATCGATGTTATCGATTTTATCGATTTTAACGATGGATGTCTATCGTACATGTCTTTAATCTCTGACATTGATTTTGTATTTAAAAGACGTTTAATCGCGGTAAAATGATTGCGGTGGCTTTGTTCACGAATAAAACTGTATTTTGTATTTCAGTAAATGATAACTGTGCTGTATTGACCCAAGTATCTGCGAAAGTGACATCTCGGCTATTTACCTATCTAAGCAACCGCCAAGGAAAACGTTTTGAGTGGAAGCAACGGCAATCTTTTGTTTAACCCGATATTAGAGCTGGTTATGGAGGTTGTCGTAATTATTTAAGCTCAAATTTTTCGACACAAAAAATGTTACCGATAAAATCGATAATTTTCGATAAAATCGATAAAACTGATTGAAAAATAGTTAATTATCGATTTCTCACAACAAATCCGTTTATCGATTTTTATCGATTTCCGATACAATCAACTAATTTTATCGATTGTTATCGAATGTTATCGATTATCGATTTTATCGACTGCCCACGTCAGGTATATTGAACTATAAAATAGATGTTCACCCCCCTTCAGTTAGTTCGAAGGAGGAGGTGTTTCAAGCTGGTGTAAACAAACCAATAAATACAAAAGAGGAAAAGTGTAGCAAGGAGATGTAATTATAATGGTTTAGATGACTGTTGACGAACTCTCTTCAACGTGAAAACTCACAACAAACATTTCAGCATGCACTATTTACAAAAGCTGGAGTAATTCAGTAAGGAAGGTGGATAATTTTAATTTTAAAAAGTCGCAGAGGAACTACAGAAAACGTAGCTGCCGAGTTTTTGCTCTCTTCCCGAGCTAATTAGTTGTTTCCTCACAGAGTCATTGAGCCACATTGGGGAGTGTGTTTTTTTCCTTTCTTGAAACAATTAAATGATATATATATATTAGGTAAGAAAACAAATTAGTAGTACCTTGAAATGAATAAATGAAAATGTTACGCACTTACCCTATATGTAAAACATAATGATGGTTTTCTAAAAAGAAATGTGTCACGTTCTTGGCGACTGAATTTCCTGTTTTGAGGTCATCACAGAACCATGTTTTACACGTAGCATAAACACAAAATAAAGATTTCTTTATGCGATCTTGATTCTATGTACCAGTAAAACAAACAAAAAACGATCATTTACCAGTAAGGAAATAGTAAATACGGTATTAAAAAGAAAAGAAAAAAAAAAAAGAAAAAAGTACGGTATTGACTTCTAGTTAAAACGATAACATGACCTTGGGCGCGTTTCCCAAAAGGTCCGAAAACATTTCGGCTCCGAAAAGACATTTGTAAAAGTATAAACAACTAATTCTACAAAGCCTTTAGTTTAACATATCTGTAAGATAAGGAATATTTAACTTCTAGCAAAGTTTCATGCTTAGAAATCTATTTGTTTACAAGACTGATGCAGTATGAGTTATCGTGCCCGAAATCGGCCCGAAAAGTTTCGGGGCTTTCGATAAACCCACGCCTGGCAGAATTGCCGAAACGAACGGAGGGGCTTATATCTGGTGGATTGAGGGGAGAAGGTTCTTACAAGTATTCTACTTGCATTGCAACTTTCTAATTTTCTATTTGAGGTTGTACAATATTCTGTGTAGACATTTTAAAAGATAGCGTCAAGTTGGCGCAAGGGGGTGGACAGAAGTTGGAACGCGGGTCACGAAACTGCTGAAATTTGCTGGCCCAGACAAAAATTAAAGACCGCATCTTTCTCCTGTCTCTCAATTTATTGCTGCTCTTTAACTTTTCACATTCTACCAAGACTGCTGTCTTAAAGCTACAATGTTCTCCTTTGTCTTCTATTTTAACCGCGGATACGTACATTCCACCAAATCTTGCAGCGGATTAATTAGCGAGCTAAAACTCATGACGGTTTCTTTATGATCTACCACGATTGCGGGTTTTAAATACCAATTTTCTCAAGCGTGGGTCCATAATTGTGATAAAATGTGCTTTTTAGCTTGCCAAGAGTAATGCGCTCAATATCTACCCTGGGTGCTAGAGGTCAATCTATTTTTTCTGCGGTATCGCCGCAGGGGAAACAAGGCGGCGCCGAGAAAAAGACGCGCAATTAACTACTGTTTTCGAAACCGCACTTTACAGGCAGTTCCTGGAACACTGGGTGAATTTTGGCTCGCTAAGCTAGGCTTCAAATAACATTAAAACAAACACTAAAATACAATCTCCCAAATCACAAAATTTATGCTTAAGAACAGTCACCAAAAAAAAAACAAAAAAAAAAACAACAACACAACACCAAAGACTACGTATTTTCGAGAAGTGATACAGGGTCTTTAACGTCCCCTACCAGTTTACTTCGAGATGATAATGGAGGACGGGCTAACGGCTTAACGTCACCGCCCAATGAAGCATTCATCTGAACGAAATGAGACGAGGGGATGAACACAGCCAGCAATTAATACATTACCTCATTTTATGAGGTCTGTTAGTACACAGTTAAACCAAAGTGTACTATTCAAATGTAACTACATCTCTTCTTATTTTAATGAGAGCTTTTCTGTATTTAGATTGGCGCATGCATGTACACCACGCCCTTAAAAAATACTTTATGGCAGTGAAAGTCTGTACATGTACACAATTTATTCTAACATTTTCTTCTAACATGTTGATAATATTTTTAAACAATTATTCACCGTTGTGAATAGTGGTGGATATTTGCCGAGCCGCGAAGCGACGAGGTAAATATCCACCGACACTGTTCACCGACACTGAAGTGAATAATTGTATAAGTATATACCAAACCAGAAAATAGCCAGAACCAAATAGTTCCTTTTCTGTTTTGAGTAATGAAAGAAAACTCGCGCGTGAAATCCAGACCAATGCCGGAAGGTGAATAGCGAATACTACCCCGAGTTTGAGTAGCCAATCAGAGCGCGTGAAAAACACTATCCCCTTGTTTGGTATATGCTAATATTACTCAGTCCTAACTTTCGAGCCTGCGGATGTGTATGCAATCTGTGAATGAATCCTAAGTGTGACCATTCAAATGAAAGCTACTGAGCAGTATTTTCTTGTGCTGTTCTTTAGTAACTTTTTCACCTCGAAGTAATTATTCTAAACCGTGCTTATTCTGCGAAAGCTGCTGAGTGGCACTTTGTTGTATTGCTTTTTTAATGCTCCACAAGGCGGTTCTAACTTTGAGTCTGTTGATTAATTCCTAAGTACTAAGTGATCAGTTGGGCTGAAAATGCTTTGGTTATGCACAACCATTACACAGCTCCTCAACCTCAACAACAGTTTTCTTCAGTGTATCCAAGAGGAGGTCATTTTGCTCAGTTGTGCCAATGGTGATTCTAACACAGTCTTTACAGTGGGTTTTACTTCCTTGGTAGCGAATCACAACCCCTTTCTCTGAAGCCATTTTCTTGTAGATTTCTTAGGCGTGGTCGATCCTCACCAGGATATAGTTCGTATCGGATGGAAAAATCTAAGAAAATAAACAAAAAATTAGTAAATTTGAATTATCATTAAAACACACCAAACAATACTGTTCTATAAAGTTTGCCGTCAGTTGAAGAGCGGATTTTTAGTGGGGTTTTTTTGGCCAAAAAGTTTTTAAAAAGCGTGCCGAATTTTGCCCAATTTTTGCATACATTGTTGACTAAAATGTGAGTTAAATAATGATCTATACCTGTATTCACTCATTTTTTGTCCAAAGTACAAATTAATTCTAGATATTTTGCTGCACAGCAAAGGCCAGTTAAAATACTATTATTTTGGTTGTCACTATATGTATAGCAACATAAATACATTCTTAAAAATTTAATGGACATGGACCAGTGTTTACACTGTAAGCAAACAAAACCTGCAGTGCATGCAAAGACATTTTTCCCTTACGTGTTTGGCCCAAAACTGTGACTTACCCCATTTTCGCACCAACCCCTTGAACTCTTTCAAAACAGAAATTATACATGTAGTTATTTCAGTTTTTAAATCTTATGACTATTGACCTTTCTCACTGTGGGAAGTTTTCGTAGTTCCTCAATGATCCTCTGTTTTTGTTCAACAATGTGCTTCACGTTAGCCTGCATGAGGTGTACATTATCCAGAGCTTTGTGAGCCACAGCTGCTGTCAGCTTGCTGATATTGTAAGGAAATTTCACTTTGTTGAATATTGCAATGATGTCTTCATGAGCAATTGCCATTCCAAATCTAAATAAATTTAACAATGCTGGTGAGATGAGCAAAAAGGAATGATCAATCTTTCTAAGCGAACAATGCGCACAAAAAAAGTTGAGAAATATGGTTGAAACGAGTGACTAAAACTATTCTTTTACTACACTCCTATAAAAATACACCTGTATCTTCAGATGCCAACTCCCCCTTCCCCTCTCCAATATTGCACAGGGATATAAGGCTGACTTCCACTGAGAAGCATTGTTTGTAGAAGAGGAAGGGGTATAATATCCTTGCAGGGATGTGGTGATTGGAGAGCCAGGTATGCAAAAATAGCAATTGAAATTAAGAGTATCTAAACACTTTTGTTGCTCATTGTGAGGTAAAGGTTAAGTCTAACACATTGAGTGCACTCATTTAAAGTTCGTCAAGGCAAATCACTTAGCTCCAGGTTCTTCACTCCCCAAATGGGATGCAAGTCTATTACAGGGTTACCCCCAGTGTTTACAATTCCACTATGGTTTGCCGGTATCCATTTTTAAAAACACATGGCTAATGAGAACGTGGAGCATAGTTTTCTGTCTAAAGGAAACAATGCAAACCACACACCTTCTTAAGTCTGCTAACCATTTTACTGCCACCTAACTGGTCCCATAATTCTACCCATTTAAGATGGATTCTGCTCAATGTTTGAGCAATAAGTGCAAAAAATATTTACCAAAAAACTACTCACAGCACGGTAACATTTCAAATGCTATTTGAAGCATCTCATTCTAGTTCACTTGCCCAAGTGACCCCGTGATGAAATTCTCAAGCATTCTCAATAAAATTAATTTCAAATCTCGTAAAAGTATGCTAAAAACGGGCGCCATTTTGTTTTGAACTGACATGAAGCGTCTTTTTAATTGAAATATGGATAACTTCAAATCCAATTTTCTCTCGCTGGGTCAGCTTGGGAGCAAAAGTAATGATAAGTTCTTCTTATCTGTTCTCCAAATGTGACCTTGCTGCAAGTATTTTTTTGGTATCTTAATTTTTGCACTTACTGCTCGAACGTTGAGCGGAAATCGTCTTAATAACTCTTGAAGAGTTTTTGTCTTCTCTAAGATGAGCACTCCCTAAAGTGGACATCGGCTGCTGGTACTTCCTTATTATATAAGCTATTTACTCTTGACCACCAACTGATTTCACCACCCCAAAGATACCATTTTTTGGCTGAATTTGTCTAAAGTAGTGCAAATTTGATGGATTATTTGCTGTTTTGGTGTACTATGTTTTGCCTAATGATCTGGACTTGAGATAAGATTTTTTTCATTAAACCATTTTTTAGCTCAAGCAGCTGGTTACAAAATTGGGTATGTAAAATCAGATAATTTGGTCTAGATGAACATTAATATATGAAATTCATATATTTGAACTGCGGATAAAGATAGAATTACATGTAGATCATCGCAGTGAAGGTGTTTTCACCTTCACTGCAATGATCTACATGTAATTCTAATTTGTTCTAGGTTAAGGATAATGCAAGGCTTTGAAGCTCTTATCATAATACCATGTAAAGGTAACTCTATATCTGGAATAAACTTCAGTAATAGGAATTGCAATCCCACCTTATTCCGGCCAGGCCAAATGCCTTAGAGAAAGTCTGTAGAATGATCAGTCGTGGATATTTGTCCAGGAGGTAACACAAACTGCGTGATGAACTGAAGTCAACATACGCTTCATCAATTACAACAATTCCTTCAAACTGTTCAAGAAGTGCAATGATGCTGTTGGTGGCCAAGCTATTTCCTGTAGGGTTGTTAGGGGAGCACAAGAAGATAACATGGGTTTGTGATGATACTGCCTCAAGCACCTGAAAATAATGCAAGACAATACAGGCGGATATAAGGAATCATTGGCCCATAGAGGACTGAGGAATTACTGGAAGTCAGGAAGTTAAGATCAGCTGGAATGTAGACAGACACACCAGGGGAAAACCCTAACCCTAACAGAAAGTTAGCTAGGTGTTAGGAAGTCCGGTATAATGGGACCAACCGCCCCCCCCCCCCCCCCCCTCCATTTCATGCTTCAGTTGCATTCTGGAATTGGCGGACAAAGATGGTTAGACTGGTTAAGGAGTTGTATGAACTATAAAAAGGCTAAATAAAGATAATTTCACCTTGTTTATTGCATCGTGTCTTCTAATGCTGATGAAACATTCATTCCAAAGTATTCAGCAAGTCATATAGGACCCCCCCAGTGAAAAAACCTGGCTATACCCCTGTACCTCCCTTAAGAGCTCATGACACTAGTAATGCATTCTCGTCTTTTCATGACTTGTCTTAAAGCATCCAGACTGACTTGTCCCCTCCCCTCCCCCCCCCCCCCATCCCTTCTGGATGGGATGCATTAGCCCATCCCATGGTTATCCCCAAGAATCTTGGTGGGTTTCACAGTTAATGATTGAAAATCAAAATATCTGACATGGAACCAATTACATGTACCGGCATCCATTTACATACTGGGGTCAAGTTTTTTGTTTATAAAGAGACAACAGTTCAGTGTACCTTTTTCTCCTGCAACTGAAATTCTTCTGTCAAAGGAACAGAAATAACTTTGATGTTGTTTATGTCTGCCACCACCTGCAAAGAACACCTAGGTAATTCCTCCTATGTCTCGTACTGACACATGACCATGAAATAAGTTATTTTTGTTGTGACTTCTTGTCTTGGAACCAAGATAATAGAGGAGATAGGGACTCAGGCTATGGCAGTGTTGATGAAAATAATTAACTTTTCACGTTGATAATTCTTACACTAATTTATATGCAAATCATTTTTATTATTAATCTAAATTTATAGATCCTTTCACCTGTCAATGTATTCTTTAATAAAAATAATTAAAATAATTAAATTAATTAAAATAATAATTATATTAATAATTATATTATAATTATTAATATAATTATTATTAATTATTAATTATTATTATTATAATTATTATAATTATTATTATATTATAATTATATTATATTATTATAATTATATTATAATAATAATTAAAATAATTATTACTTTGTTAAATTATCTATTATTTGTTATTATTTCATTGATTTACAGTGTTTTTATTAGGTTATGCTTGGAGTGTACATGTTTTGTGATCATTCTGTAACCCGTATTTGAAGAACTAATATCTCATACTGCAAGAGTAACTAATTAAACCCTACTAACAGGTCTAGTGTTAGCGATGGTCTTAAATTATTTTATAGACTGCTAGCTGTCCCTTTGTAGTCAGTCAATAGACTGCCAGCTGTCCCCTTTTAGTCAGTCGAGCGGGCGAGCAAAAAACGAGCAAATGAGCAAACAAGCCGAGGGAAAACTTCTTCTCCCCAGTTTCCCTTGGCTCGATTTAACTTTGCATCGCTCGCCCTATCACTGGGTTGCATATGGCTTGCCACTCAACTATCCAGAGAGGGACTGCTAGCAGTCTAATTATTTTACTCTTGCACGGGTTGATTACCTGTTCATGTTTCTACAACAATTACTAGTTTGTCAAACAAACTACACAAAAATAGCCTGGCTTTTTTTTACTTTTATATAAATTTTCAAGTAGGAATGAACTGTGCACCTCACCTTGTACATTCCATAAGTTGGTGGTGTAATCAACAAACTCCCTTCACCAGGGGTACAAAACACCCTCACTACCATATCAATGGCTTCATCACTACCCACACCAAGAAAAATTTGCTCTTTCCGCACTCCTCTGAACTTAGCAATCTTTTCCTTTAAGTCAAGGTTGTAGGGGGAGGGGTAGCGATGCATGTCTCCTTCCACTGGGATGCATGATCCATAAGAGCATTCATTGGCATCTAGAAGAATACCTAGAGAAAGGAAACTTCTATTAATCAAATAAATTCTATTTCTGAAAATACATTTAGAATCCAGAAACCACTACATGTACATCACGGAAATTATAAGGTGTACCTTACATATCAGGGTTGTAGTGAGGTATATCTTTTCATCACTGACCCTATAATTATAATTTTTTTCCATCCAAAATTATTATCCTGCATTCTAATCGGAGATTGTAGCTTTTAGTGCCTTACACCACAAAAATGACACAGCCTAATACCTCAAAAAACTTCTTTGCCAATCCTATCTTGCGATCCCTTATTAGACATACCGTAGTCTAACCTTGATTATTCAGACCTCAATCATCTGGACTGGCCCCAAATACTTCATGAATATTAATGAGTCATGATTTTGCCCAAAGAAAGTGCAAATAGCTCCTTTAAAATGCATTTTAATTTTACTCTGCATCATTTAGTGAAAAACTGGGTCAGAAAGTAAATCATCAAGAATGAGGTCATTTTCAGTAGGTCTGTGGATACAGCTCCCTCTGAGAATAGCCATATACAATTGCTCACCTCAATATTGTTTGATGGTGTGTTCAGTTTTGATCTACACTTACAAATAAATGTTTATTCTTTCAATCACCCCCCCCCCCCCGGGGGAACTCCCTATAGTGGGCTATACGGGGTAGCTCCGCCCGATAGGGTTGCCTTTTTTAAGCTTGCAGTATATAAAAGGGTAGGGAAAATTGCCATTTTAGTAAATGAAAGGGTCACAAAATCAGCTGCAAAGTGGAAGAAATGGTGGCAGAAAGTGAAGTATATGCTACATTTTGGCAGAAATGACTATGCAACTGAATCAGAATAACTGAAAACCTGAGAAAAACATGGCCATTACAGGAAATTCTATTGTTTTGGCTTAATATCCTTGAGGTATAAGAAAGGGGTGCAATTTTGCTCTAGGTATATGAATGTACCATTTTGGTAAAAAGGCATTATTGGCCTGACAATATGAATTTTGATATCCCTCGCTGTCATTGATTAACTTCAATTTTGAGCACGTGAGGGAAGGACAATACTCTAGGGGTATCCTTGAATTGGTTAATGGTTATACCCTCTAGACCTGTATGCCATGTGCTTCTAGCGATCTAGCCTCAAGCAATTTGTTGAGTTTCAGAACTACAATTTTAACGCACATTTGAAAACCTATGTTGAATTTGCACACTATAAATGCATATTATTATTATTAACCCTCTGTTTCCTTATATGTTAGGGTAGTGGTTCATTGCCCTCAACTTTGATGGGTGTAGCTTCTGTTTTATTGTGTCTTTAATATTTACAATGACTTTTGGAATATTAAAGCGGCTATGTGTTGCTTGCACATAGCCAAAATTTATCCAGACAAAAGGTGTGTATCTTTTCTTCTCAGCTGGCCCTTCAAACTGAGCTACCGCTGACAACAATAACTAGTCCCTGTTAAATTTGTTTGAGAAGATATGAACATTCCAGAGGGATAACATAAATGAGCATATTAAAGGGTAAGGGTTTGAACCTCCGGGCAGAGCCTTCCCATACAAAACTTTATTGAGTAGCCCCCTGGGAATCATCCAGACTCTAAATTATCTGGAATATTTTTGAGAGTCCTAAAGTGCCAGGGTAAAACTTGAAAGTTTGACTGCACCTTATATATGTCATGATCATGGCTCTGATATGTATGTTCGCAGAGGTGCGGAGGGATGGGGGGGGGGGGGGGGGGGCTTGGGGGCGGGGTCCGAACTCCCTTTCATGTTGGCTCCTGAGTCTGCCATTTTTTAATTGCAAAACATTATGCATGTGTTATTTTCAACGTTTCTCCCAATTCCCAGAAATCCTGCGTCCCGCACCCTCTTTTGCCTCCCGTACACTTCCTGCCCTTATTCTCCCAGCAGGTTCCCGTCTCCTTGTCCTTGTCCACATAGTATGGAAATTACGACATCCACCGCAATCAAATGGAAGCCCTTAATTACTATGGATAGTGAGGTCAACTTCTTTGTTGTCCTTGTGATGAGGAAGTTGGTCTGCGTAATTTAACTAATTATACCTGTGTATCTCACCATAAGAGCCTCTACCTCAATCCCCTTCTAGACAGTGCTCCATTTTCAGAAGTTTAGTGGAATTGGAAACACATTTAATTAAGTGACCCTTCTCCTTGTTAATGTTTACAAATCTTAAAGCACAGTTTACTACTCATGAAAAAAGATGTTAATCCTTCAGTGTTTTTTTTATTGTCTTAGAACAATGCCTGAGAGGGGTACTCTTTATATTGGGCTACATGCGAAGGTTCCACCAAAAAGGGGTGCCTTCTCATTGGCTCACAGTATACTAAAGGTAGGCAAAATTGTTATTTTATTTTTGAAGGTGATAAAATTTGCTTTGAAGTGAAAGAGATGGCAGCTAATGCTAACTATTACTTGTAAAAGGGTGCCAATTTCTGGCAGAAATAACAAGAAACTAAATCAGGATAACTGAAGCCCTGGGAAAAAATGTGGCAATGACACGTCAGGAATTTCTATTGTTTTGGCTTATCTTTGAGGTATAAGAAAGGGGGCCGGAATGGGGAGGGGGGGGGGTACCGTGGCCGAGGGTGGCCATCGAAAGTAAAAAGTCAAAACCAAAAGTCGATCTTCAAAGTGAAAAGTCAAAATCAAAAATCACATGTGAATTTACGAAATAAAAAGTCAATTCATAAATTGAAGAGTCGAAATCAAATGTCGATTTCTGCAGCGTGAAAATCGAGCTTCGAATTCTCACTTCTCACTTTCGACTTTCGACTTTGACCACCCCCCCTACCCCCTCCCCTATTAATTCGGAAGAGTTGGTAGCCTCGTCCAGCAGATTTCGCAACCAGGCCTAGGAAAGTCGTTTTGCCATGTTCTTATATAATTTTGCCATTACTTAAAGTCTTTGAAACTCAAATAGTTTTAGGTTCAACATGTCAAAGTGGAAGAATAAGAGCGACTTCAACGCCACGAATGTTGCAGAACTTACAAAATATTTGCAGGAATGTTGGTTTTAGTAAGTGGATATTTGAAAACTTCGCTAGTGGAAATCGCCTCTGCAGTCGAAAGAATGGTTTTGCCAGTGGATCCAAACATCGAAAAAGATCAAGTTAATGATGCAGAGAATTTAATAATTCATGATAGGCTAATTCTCCATCCATTTTCCCCGAAGGCCGTGAACAACTTTAATTCTTCACCGCCGTTTGGGTTGTGCGACATTTTTAACTATTTAATTTACCAATCCACTGCATACATTGCGGCCGCAATGTTCACACATCCCCCATCTCGACCACCTTTACACTTGCATCTTGCCTGAAGTACACTACCTCGGTTTGCACCTCTACCCTCAAGGAATAAACCAGAGATCGTAGTACTCCTTTCCTCAGCTTTCCTTCATCCCTTTTGATTTTCATGAGAGGCCGCACTTTGGCTACATAAACATGGACACCCTCTTCATTCAACTGAGCAGTTACTAAATATTCTACATAACCATCGTTGAATAAGCGATAATCTTCAAATGACTTGTAAGCGGCGAGCCCATGCTAGTCGTAATCAGTGCAGCGGTGGTAAATCAAACAACTCAAACGGCGGCGGCGAGTTAAAGTTGTTCACGGTCTTCAGAGAAAATGGATTGGGAATTAGCCTGTCATGAATTATTAAATTTTCTGCATCATTGGTTTCATCTTTTTCGAAGTTTGGATCCACCAGCAAAACCATTCTTTCGACTGCAGAGGCGATTGCCATTAGCGAAGTTTTCAAATATCCGCTTTCTGAAACTCGACGTTCCTGCATAATTCAGCCATATTCATGGCGTTGAAGTCGCTCTTATTCTTCTGCTTTGACATTTTGAATTATATAGTAACGGGAACTTGAAATAGCGACTCATAATTTGTAGACGTGTGGTTGTTTGGGAACCGAATCGCGGTTTGTTTACATCAAAAGTCGCGTGACAATATACGTGAAAATCTAACGCCGAAAAGGTGAAATCTGATCAATTGTCTGATATTGTGATAACTCCACAGGTAGCCCAAGCTCACTATTTTAGGCCTTCAAACACAGTAATCCAACTCTCTTGTCGACGATTATAAGAGTTTGTATGGGAAATCTTACTTTCACTTCTAAAACCGAAATAGAATTGCCTACAAAACTCACCGTTCTCGTTTTCTTGTAGTTTCCTAGTATATCCCCCCCCTCTTTAATTAAGGGTAATTTGGCACCTTTCCGAGCGGGTCAACTTATCAGCCCCAGCACGTACACGAATATAAGAGTTTGTATGGAAAATATAATGTGCGCTAAAAATGTGCTTCATGTAAAATAAAGTTGTCTTTTTAACTCACCTCTGGCTCATTCATGCATTTCTCAGTGTTTTTACAGCGGTTTACGCCTCGAAGGTTCAATAAAACACCTCTCTGAGCGAGACGCTTTTCCACCCTGAGAAGCATAGCTTCGCTTCTCTCTACGTAGGTCGTAGGGGGGAGCAATTTTTGCTCTACATAATTATAGGAAGGGTTGCCATTTTGACAAAAATTAGTATATTCAAGGGTAAGGGTTTGAGCTTCAGGGTGGAGCCTCCTCACATAAAATTTTATTGAGACCCTCTCACCCCCCCCCCCCCCCCTTCCCGCAAGGGTAACAACGAATCACACTCTCATTATCCATGCGGCTATCGTCAGTTAAGACAGTTCTCTATGATAAAAAGCCTTATACATCAGTCATTTTTAGTAGTATCCTTCCCCCCTCCCCGCTACTCCTCTTCCCAGGTACGAGTGGGGCAATTCTCCACATTGCTCTTTCCTGGCTTCGTTTCCATTTCGCGAAAAGTATGTCAAAGACCAAAACTTTGCAATTAAGCGTCACTGTACTATGTCTATAGAGGTCATAACTTGTCCGTTACCAAGATAAACAGAACTACCTTCACTGTAATCATCCCTTGCACATCTATAAGGAGTCAAATTGAGAATATTCGGCCTCACAAGCCTCTGTAAATCAAGTCGGTTCATTTCTCCTCCACATTCCATGTTTATTCCCTCGTGTGTGTGATGTAATCTCCGAGTGAGGAGCCTGAGTACAAGTCTGCTTTCTGAGTCCCTGATACCGAGAATCATCACCCAGCGGTAATCAAAACAAACAAGATGGCGGCTTTCGATATGACTTTCAAGGGCAGGAGACACAAAGAGTCTTCATCGGTAATTTCATTTCTCTCTTGAGGAAGTTTATCACAATTGTTGTGTTAATAACGCTGTTGTTATCTTTTCTTTAGTCTAAAGTGCTTTTGTCAGTCATAACCACCTTATTAAGTAGGTAAGTACGCATGAAAGAACTTTTATTCACGCCCTTTTAGCTGCTTTGCATGAGCGAAGAACATGTAAACTTTATTTCGAAGCTTGCAAGATTCGTTTGAGTAAGTTTTGTACTGTTAAAAAGTACAATCTTTGTCATTTAAATTTTGAATACATTTCTTCTTCAATGTATGTTATTTTTCGAAACAAACAGGAGGACTTAGACATCTAATCTTTCATAACTGAAAATGCTGTTAACATATGAGGAAATTACATGCATTAAAACCTGATGTCAGTGTTGTTTGTGAGTAGAATTCTCTATTTGATGGGTAGCCTGACTTTAACAAAATGTTATTCATGAATAACAATCGCTTTTGGTTTTGAATTCTTTGTTAGTGATAATGTGGAAAGAAGAGAAATTGAGAAGGAAAGGCTGCAGCATGAACTAAGAGAATGTGATGACAAGCTGAATAGACAGGTTGAAGGTGAGATCCTAAATCAGCTTAGTCCTTTCCATATATTCTCTTTCTCTCCTGGTCAATAGGAATAGGAACAATTTATTTAACATTGAAAACACAGGAAGTGGTCAAGTACACAGTACGCACACAAACCAGGGAATGAGTTGTGTGTTGGCTAAAGTTCTCTGGCTCTGTAATTTGACTGAGAATTGTGCATAATGCACCTATCAATGTCAAGCCTGTTGAGGAGACAAACCCTGGCAAATAAGGGGTATTTGGACTCTCAAGAGTGCCATGGTACAAGATGCCATTACATGCTCAATATTTGGTCAATCTGTGTGAAATTTGCACAACCAAAAGATCTTGGAAAGATCTGCACACTGAAGGCATAAACATGAACCCCCTCCTATATGAGACTTGATTTACCACCTCTTCAACTTTTGGAACATTTTCCCTTTGTACTTTTAGGTTCAAGTTGGTATCTGACAACAAGCAGTGCACTGAGAGCTGCAAATTTAGCTATAGTTTAGGGTTATACCCAATAGCTATGAGCAATAGGAAAATCTTAAACATTTTTCTTTTTCATTTTGGACACCTCTCAGTCTAATCTGAGTCATCCTCCATCCCTGTTAATGTGATTTACAGCATACCCTAGAAATTACCTTTCAAATGATGTATCACATGGGGTCTACCAGTTCATCATTGCCAATTTAGGAAAACTTTGCATTTACAGTGGACATGAAAGGGTTGAGAGTTTATTAGGTTCCCTGAGAGGATCTTCATACCTAATTTATAAACCATTGAAAGATATAAATGTATAAGATTACAATAAGAGTGAAACTACTTAAAAATGATCTCACTGCATCTACTAATTATGATGATGATTGATGTTGTCATGCAGAGTGCAGTGAACAATGTTTGATCACTCAATAAGTTCATGTACATGTAGTTCACCCAGTGTGACAAAATTCAAATGATGGAAATGTTTGATCAGTTTCCCAATGCTTGTGAGGTTTGGTACATCTAATGTAAATACTAACAGGGATGACTCACATTTTTATCAGTGCACCAGGAACACTTAAAGTCAAGCATTCAAACATTCACTGGAATCTCCACCAGAATAGCAGGTTTCTACTATTTTCCTATTCACATTACTTTGTGATTACAGAATGATCATTTGCCAGAGTGTGAAATGTGCAACTGTACAGTAAATGCTGATTTCTATGTTTATAGCGTCTCTTGAAAAAGTGAAAGTATTAAGAGAAAACTTGTTAGCATGCAAGTCATTGCTTCACTGCAAGAGAGAAGAACTAAAGAAATACTGGATGGATGGACTGGAGTACAATGAAGTGCTCAATCTCTTGGACAGAATGTAAGAAATGCCTTATTTTGTTTGTTGTATTGTGGGCTGGATCCCAAGGTCTATGATGAAAGAACTAAGCCTTGAGCTTTTCTCAATCAATTAGCTAATTACCGTAAGCTGTTTGAGACACCTTATTTGTACTTTCAGAAACTGAAAACAGACACCCTTTTGCAGCTTTACACTACCATACAAAAGAAATTTAATACCATGTAACAAGTCTCTCTGATCTAAGAGTTCCTACATGTATGATCAGCGTTCCATAGGTGGGAATACATGGGAGGGGGGGGGGGTGGGGAGGGAGCATATTTGGAGTCTTGGAATCCCAGAATTGCTGCTTTGGGCCTGTAGCCTTTCCCTACTTGGAGCCCAGACAAAAATGCAGATTCTGACTAAATAGAGCCCTGGGCTGAAGTAATCTAATGGATCCAGAAAGCCCCGACTCTGATCTTAGCCTAAAGACCTGGACGTCCACCTTAATCGCTTTGGAACCAGGTGTGTTTGGTTGAAATGATTCAGCTGATCAGGAACCAATATTTACTGAAAACACCATACAGTCAGACAAGGGTAGCATAACATAATGATTCTTGACTTTTCTTAGAGACCAAGTGAAGAATGTCCCTGAACAGATTGAAAAATACAAGAAGAAGAAATATTATCTTCATGCTACAGAGCTTCTTGTATCTACAGGTATGTTATTGCATCTACATATGCATGTACATTTTTTTTGTACATCTCACCTTTGTCTGTGATAAATTGTAACTTCTTGAAACATAATTTACTCCTTCCCTTGTGTAGTGTCACTACTTGAGGGAAGTTTGTCTGGAGTTGAGGCATTGCGACATCTCAGACTTGATTTACAAGCAAAGAAGAAGGTACTGACATTTATTTCAATAGTGAGGTACCCTAAAAATACTAACATGAAGAGAAAAAAACTTGCTTGCTCTGTTTTTATCTCTTCACTTTCTTGCATGGGTGTTTGTGGCTAGGTTCGCAGGGTTTTCAATAAGGGCCAGCAGCCAGCGAAAATTGCCGGCTATTCCACATGAACTCGCCGCCTATTTGATTGAGAAATTACTTCATATTTTACGACTAACATGAGAAACATTCGCCACAAAACACAAGCCTTGGATCAGCAAAGATTTATTCATGAAAAACCAACGAATCTTGCCTGAATTCTGAGTAATTTCAGCAGCAATTTGTGTTTCCTGTTCTGTTCAAATACCCCAAGTCTTTCTCCAGAATGCAGGAAATGCATTATAAGAGGCCCATTTTTTCAAAATTTTCCGGGGGAGCATACCCCTGGACCCCCCTAGAAACTAGGCGTGAGTAGTTCATTCTCCGCCTATTCCTAAAATTTTGCCACCTATTCAGAACCCTGAGGTTTGTTACGTTCATCTTGAATGAATGAATATGTAACTAGAGTCACACAAGATGTGATGAAATGTACAAGTATTAGTCATGCAAGAGGTGACTACTACTCACAGTCAGTGTTTGGGCGTTTCTGAACATGACTCATTCTGTTTATGCCATAGATGATTCTTATTCCTTTTTTCTGTGCTCTCAGCCTTTTCTTCCCTCACTATGTCACACTATTAATATGTTAACAGTAACCTTCATTTCCTGGCAACTTTGATGAACTGCTTATTACAGTGTAGATCTTGATAATACAATGCTTATAGAAGTGTATTGGGTAATGGGTATTCCAAGGTAAAACAGATGTTTAGTCACCAGTTTCCCTGTCACATTTTATTTTGTAGATGGACTTAATAGTTGTTATTTCATAGCTTATTACTTTTGTTTATTCTTCATTTAATAATACTCTGGCAGAAATCCTATACAGGATCCTACAGGATTTTCTAGGATCCTACAGGATCCTGTAAGTTCACACAGGATCCTACCCAGGATCCTAAATGGCACCATGTTGTTTAGGATCCTACTCAGGATCCTGCTTAAGATTTTCTAGGATCCTGTAGGATCTTGTTTACGATCCTGTAGGATCCTATAGGATCTTGCTTAGGATCCTGTAGGATCCTATAGGATCCTAAACAAGATCCTAAAGGATCCTGTAGGATCCTACAGGATCTTATATAGGATCTTATCAGGATCCTGGCTAAGATCCTACAGGATCCTGTTAGGATCCTATTAGGATCTTATTAGGATCCTGGGCAGAATTTTTACCAGGGTATATATTTATTATTGTTGAAGGACAAGATCAGGGCATACTTTGAAGCCAAACATTTTTGTCTTTAATAGCAAGCCTAATCGTTTTTGGCATATATAAAATGATTTGAAATCTTGTTTTGTTAAACTCATCAGGTAGAACACGAGTTGTTGATAAAGAACCTAAACACTCATCTGTACCTTAAGTCAGAGAAGAGTCGACAGAAGAGAACCAAACTAGCACAATACATGGCTGATGATGCTTCATTAAGAGGCAAAGGTTCGACAGTGTGACTTCATTTTCAATCTAATCTTTTATTAATGTTTCCATTTTTAAATATCAAATTTACTAACTACTAATTACTAATAATTTACTTATAAAGTAACTTTCTGTTTGTATCTATTCAACAGAGTCATCTTCCAGTGTTGGTTCAACTGGTGCAATATTCAAGAAGACTCACTCACGCACTGCTTCAAGTAAGAAAGTTAAAGTTTAGTGAGAAAGTTCAAGTACGAAAGTTAAAGTTTAAGTGAGAAAGTTCAAGTAAGAAAGTTAAAGGCAGAGGAGGTTGGGGTTGGGAGTGGGGAGCGGGGGCACGAGTATTGCTTTGAATTTTGGGTGGGGCATGTTACCCACTGGTGTGAGAGGAAGGCAGATGGGGAGGAACCCAAGGACAAAGGGACAGAAGGTGTACATGTACAGGAAGCAGGATTTTCAACGAGGTGGGAAGTGGGAGAAGTAGGAAAAATTATACTGCATTGCATAATACTTTTTCAACTGAAAAAGTGCAGAGAGGTGGAAGTCAGCAAAAAAGGGGTAGGGACTGAGATTGAAGGGTAAGGGAAGCAGGACATTTGGACCCCATGGTCCCCCCCACAGTATCTTTCACACCCTACATGTATTTCAAACCCAACCATCCTCAAGATGAATGTAGGAAACATTATTGTTATTGTTATTGTTATTATTTCATATTGTTTTCAGGATCACTGTTGTTAGAACCAGCATCATCAGTGGATGTAAATTCTTCAACTGAGGTACATTTTATCAAAGAGATTGGAGTGTCATGACCTTAACCCCTTAAGCACTAAACCCTGATGAAAATGAAATTTCTCTTTACATTTTCAATACTTGTTCAAACATACAAGTGAAAAGAATAAAGAAAGGGATCACAGAGGATAAGATGTCTTGATATTTAGACAAATTCTCCTTACTAGTGTCATAAGAAATGTTTGGAGATCAGTATTGATTTTAACTCTTTCAACCCTAACAGTGATAAAAATGAAATTTCTCTTTACATGATCACTGCTTGTTTGAATATTCAAGTGACAAGAATAAAGGAAGTGATCACTGAGGATAAGATGTCTTGATATTTAGACAACTAGTTCCATAAGAAACGTATGGAGATCAGTAATGAGAATATGCATTTTTATATCAGTGCTTAAAGGGTTAAACAACCCATGTCTCAATTTTTTTGGCTGTATTTAGGTACCCTAAATTTTCTGCATGCCTAATTTTAACAAGTGGGTTTTGAGATGTTAGTCCAAGTTGTTATTCTTATTATTTTATTTTTTATTATTATATGATTATCATTATTATTATTATTATTCATTTTAACAACATTGTAAATTTTTAGCACGTATGATTTAAATTTATAATTTAAGTACAGCATAATATTAGGTCATTGTTTTGTAAAGTGCCATTGGACAGCAATGAAAATGGTGCTGTATAAATAAAGTATTCTCATTATTATTATTATTATTATTATTATTATTATTATTATTATTATTATTATTAGTAAACTAAGGTTCTTATGGCATCATCTCATTTTTTCTCACTATTTTGTTATCTTGTCCTTACTATTCACCAAAAGCCATTAATTGTGTTTACTTAAAGTACAGTGTAATAAAGATTGATAAGGTCAGACCACTTTAAGTTCTGATCAATAAATATCCACTAATATTCACCAACATTGAGGTGAATGATTTTTAATATACCACATAACATGATTTGCCAGCCCTTAAGAGGCTATTTTGTCTTCTGACAAATCAGCATAAAATCTTGTGTCTGTTGATTGCAGCTTCCCTCAGAAGGGAATAGCAAAGTAATGGTTTCCTGATAATTTGTGAATAGGCAATCAGTGTGTGAAAACACTAATATTCAAGTGTGTATTATTTATTAATTTATACCTGAAAAACCAAGTTATATACCTGTGTATATACCTGAAAAACCATGTTACCTGCAACATATACCTAATTATTACATGAAGACAACACAAGGCTTTTATCTCCACCTACTTGACTGTCCACAATGTCTTCACTTTACAGCCAATTAATACTGATAGTTGTCTTGTATAACATGTAGATCACAGAAGACCTGAATGCTGACCCTGAAGCAGACAGTGATCACTTCATGATTGTGATTATAGAAGCACTTTCTCTTCTTGGCAAAATTCCAGAAACGCTTGAGGTACGTCAGGTCTTTTCTGTACTATGTGGTGGGAGGGGAGGGTGGGGTTATGGGAGATTACAAGGACAAAACCAGAAGAAAATGGGGTGGAAACAGAATAGGAGGGGATGAGTGGGAACTGGGATAAAATGGCTTCACTTATGAGATGGTGGAATGTGGGGAAAAATTTTCCAGTAAATAAATGCTTACTACTTTTCTCTGTAAACTTAACAACAAGCCTTATCTTTAAATCTATATAATTACAAGTACACTTACATGTACAGTGTGTATGTGTAGTAGAATGCTTCATCTTGAGGGAGAACAAAGAACCCTCTACTTCCTTTTATCTTCTTTTAGGCTACTGTCAATTATTGCTGCCTTAAACTTCAATTTCGTCAGTAAATGACGACCGCTAGAGGAATTGTTTTCAAATTATCATAACACGTTTTTTTATTTAGTTGTAACAGAATAAAATCTAGGCTTGTTCGTCTTTTAAAAAGCCGTAAACATTCAACATGTTTTACTTTTGTTTTCAGGCAATAAAGAAGAGAATGAAGATAGAGATGTCCTTGATCATCCACAGGGCTACCACTCTTGTTGCCAAAAAGTAGCTAAGACCTTTTGTTATTAACTAAATTACATGTTAAAATAAAGTTAAACATTACAAACTTGATTTTTTGTGCAGAAGAGTGTGTGGAGAGAGGTATTGTGAAGTGATTAGAATATTATTCATCTAAAAGGAGGCTTTTTCAGAGCTATGCTACTTTGTGGCTCAGTAAATTTTTTAGCCACTCTCCCGAAGTGTTTTTTTTCCTTGATGATCTTGATTTGGTCGGCGGTGTAGGGAAGGATGGATTTCACCTGTCATCAGGCCCTGCCTTCTCCTCCACCCAGAAAAGAAGGGCGTGATACAATTCTTTGTCAGATTTCTTGTAAAAATTCAAATTCTGAAAGTTTTCCTGAATGTATGAGAAGCAATACTTTTGGCAATCAATAGTCAACAGTTGTTTGTCATACATTGTGTATGTCAATGCCAACTACAGATTAATACCAATGTGACTTCAGGTAAATTGGGTAGATATTTGAAACAGCAGAGGTTTGTGGCTAACTAAAGATGTACCAGGCATTATTTGATCTTTCTATCACTGCCAAAGAAAAACAAACAAACAGAAAAGCAAAAACAGAAATGCCTGTTTGCCAGTTAAGGATGGACTAGTCTCCTAATTGTCTTCATGTTTGTTTGGTGACTAGTGAATCTAAGTCAAATTCATTTGGTAAGAGGTGACAGAGGAGTGAAAATATGTGGTACCAGAGAAGTATTATCGACATGCTCAACTTGAGTCTGAGACTTGAACACCAAAACCTTTGCCACATCCCTGCTGTATATGGCCTGAACTAAAATGTTGTAGGTTTGCATGACATATTTGATCAGTTAAACTGCTGTTCTTGTTTCCTTTCTTTCTTTTCATAAATTTCTCTTTTTGTTTTCTTTTAGGGTTGGACAACCTGCAGAAATTATTCTTGCACAGGTAAAGAAAGTTGCAATTTCCATACATGTATGGCTGCAATGTGTTTGCAGGATTTCAATGAAAATGTTTTTGCTGATCTGCATGTAAATGTTACTTGGTTGCTAATCAGTTTCATTTAATAGTAACAGTTTGTGCAGTTTGGTTTGTAGAGTGCTTAAAGTTTGAACTCAAGGGTTATTATGTAAGGTTATCAATTCTGCAGTTAGAGATTTTTTTTAAACCTGGGCAAGTGGGGAATTGAGTCTGGCAAACAAGTAGGCTTGCCCACATGTTGAGCTCAGAACGTTTTTTTGGAAGTGCGAAAAAACCCAACACTGGAACCGGAAATGAGAAGTGAAGGACTTTTGAGAAAGTCTACCAAACAAGCAAATTTTAAGAGTTGCTTCCCCAAAGGGCATGCTAAACATTATTTAAGTATCTATCAAACCCTATGTTAATGAAAAGTATTCTGGTAACAATGAAGGTGGTGACTCAGTGGAGATCTTCTCTTACAAGAATGGTCACACTGCAAGTTTTGTAAATAACTGCATTGTTTTTTTTTTTTCAATAATACCGTTAAGGTGGCTCCATACAGTTCCTCATCAGTTTCAACAGACAAATATACATAACTTTTTTGATGATTTTCAGGACATTGATTTACATTTCACTAGGGAAAAGCTACAAAAGCAACTAGCCTAGCCTTTATGCTTTTCAAAAAAGTCACAATTTCTGGGCCTAGCCCGTTTCCATGGCAACCACTGATATAGTTGTTTGGCTCATTTTTAAGCTTACCCAGTTTCTTTATGTCATTTCTTGGTTTTTACACGGTGAATTTTTGCTATTTTTGTTGTAAAGATGTTGTCGTTTGAGAAGTCTTAGCTGGCAAAGCTGTGAGAAATTTTGTACATAAGTTTTGCCAGAATAGTAAAGTTCCGTTTTCGATGATTAATGTAGAAGTGCATGTACAAAAATTACTCTTACTTTAATATGACTGAAAAACACAAAAATCCTACAAATGTTCCAATTTTAAAAAAATTTCACCGAGTGGAACACGCGCAATTCGCGTTTGAAAATGCCTCAAAACCCACCTTTTTTCTCCACGTTACCAAAATAAGAATTCTCCAAGTTACGGGGTTGCGCATGCTCATGATTCCTTTTGCGTGGACGAGCGTGGACAGCACGCCGGTAAGCGGTAGAAAAGCTTTTCTAGAGCTTTTCTTTCAAATTAAGAACAACATTTTTCTGGACAACTGTTTTCCTTTACTGTAAAGGATCCATGTGACCAAAAAATTCGCAAAAATAAAGAAAGAAACGAACAAACAAACAAAAAAGGAGAAAATTTATACCGATTCGCGATATAAAAACTCGAACGAAGCCGCCACTTTATTGCCAGCAGCAAAACATTTCCTTTAAAGTTTCCAGAACGTGGAATCATTAAACCACTTTCAGTTTCATTTTTACAATTAACTGATTACAACCGTTCTTCAAGAAAAAATCTAAAGCGGTCATGTTTGCTCTTAGAACATCTTTTTGCTACCCGAGAAAAGCAGGGAAGCTCGTTTATTTTATGTTGTGAGCTCAATATTTTGTCTGCCGAGACCCGCGTTGTTTCTTAGCGGCTACTTGCGTGTTTGTTAACTGCATGGAATAGCAAATAGTATATAAATACGCTTTCAATTTATATTTAAAGGCAGACGTTGGATAAAAGGGAACAAAAATGTCGACAAAAAATTATATGTTTTGAAAAAGACCACATTATTTTTCTGCAAGGTTCAACAAGTCAACAGAACGCCTGCGAAACGCCAACTGTTTTGGAACCGGCCGTCAACTCGATACTCATCCTTTATTCGTTCACTGAATGCCCATGAATGCCGTCATTCTAGGCATAATTTTTCCTAAAAATAAAAATTGTATTTGAGCTGAGGTACAATTGAACTTTTTTCAATTTTCGGTTTTATTTTAGACCACCGAAGTTTTTGAAGTCGCACCTTGTCAACACAAGTGAAACTTAGATCTACTGGTGACTGATAAATAGACACTGAAATATAAGTGTCCTTTTGAGTTTCAACTTTTATCAAAATTCAATGACAACTGTTACCTCGTTACAAGTGTGTAATCTATTCATCGCTCAATAAAATTCACAAGTCACCGGTATTTTGCTGAAACCGTATGAGAACGGCCGTAGAGATAACTTACCCGGCAAAAAATACACGGCTTGTTAGAAAGGCAAAAACTAAAGCACTTTTCCAAAAAATTACTTACACTTAGGCTCGATCCAAACAAACTTAAGCTTCTCATCCCAGAGATTCTCGACAGCTGACCTGGACAGCACTGATTTTTCAAGTTGAGAACGGAAAGAAGTTCTTCACGCATAATTCTTGAAGGCGCGTAATAATTCGTGCAACGTTTTCAGTCCTCTCTGTGTTGCTTGAACTTAAAGATCGCAATGAATCCAGTCCTATAATCGTACAACAATCGTAGGACTGCAACTGTCAGTTACAAAAGCGATTAAACTAAAGGCTTTTCATAATTTCACTGCTATGTGCTCGATAGGTTTTGAAAAGGTAAGCCATAAAGATGCCTCAATCAGACTTTAGAAAAGTTCGCCTGGGCGGTTGATTGGCACATGTCATCTGACTTGGACTGTCACGCTCCTCACGCGCGCGCTTGTGCCAATTTAGTTCCCATTCCTCGCGCGCTGAAAAAACTATATGGAGCCACCTTAATAGAGCAAGAAAAAAAAACTTTTCACAGTGCTTTAGAACACATATCAAAACTTTAGCAAAATAAGAAAGCCTAAAAACCCCTAATGATCACTACAGTACTCTAATACCAATTGCGGACAACGTAAAATTAACAAATTACTTACATCTATAAACAAGGAGTCACTTTGTTTACTTTGTATGTTTATAGAACTGCGTTGTTTTTTTGTACATTATTTCAGAATCAGCCACATCACCTGATGGAACTCTTAGAAGTGGTGTTTGACTTGTTTAGGGGTGTGGCCCATGCACACGAGACAGTGCTTTCTGCCATTCACAGGGTTATTGTAAGTAGGAGGTTTTGCTGTGTTTCTTTTAACTTTATGGGTGTGTAGAGATGGCCAAACGTTATTAGCATAATTTTTGGAGAGCTTTGGTGAAGAACTAAACCATTGACTCATCAAAGCTATGCACTGGAAGTGTACTGAACATATGTCTAAGAAGAAAGGAACAACATCTCAAATCACAACTTCTCGTGAATAATGAGTGTTGCAAAAGTATATTGTGGGTTGTGCAATCTTTCTTGGCAGATGAAGTCTGTGAACTTGCTTAGCATTTGGAACTTGTGCATCGAACGTGTGTCTACTTGCAAGTCCGTTTGGCCACACATCGCAAGTCTGTGTTTGCAAGTTCACACTTCCTAACTTGCGTTGACTTGCGACTCCATTTGGCCGGGGCTTAATTTGAGAACACCTAATTGGCAAAAGTCTTCTTTTTATTGTTGTTGTGTTAGTCACAGTCAAGTAATATTTATTTAGTAGATGCCTGTATGGATCAGTCAGTGGTTTTTTACAGTGGGATGAACAATCAGCATCTCTCTTTCTTTTAGGTTTTGTACAGTGATATTGGACAATGTTGTTTTTATTTTGAACAGTGTAACATATTTTTGTCATTGAAAATTGCAGAAGTCATCAGATCCCAAGATTGACTTAGGAGATACAGATATTTACACAATTGATGTTGTCTGGTCTGAGATCCAGTTTGCAGTAAGTTGCCAATTTCATTTTACTTCTGGATGTTTTAAGGGTCTTGCTGTTAGCTGCTAAGTGCATTTTAGCTTACAGTTTGTCATTAATCTGAACATTTCTTGCAGATCCAAGTGTTACTGAGTGATTACTTGGATGTTCAAAACACTGCTACTCCGCAAGGACCAGTGACTTTTGCTGAATCATCAAGGTAGCTTCCTTTTCTTGGTACCTACATTGTGTCTTACATGTTGTATGATGATTTCCTGACTGAAAACTTAGTGAATCATTTGAAAGTCAAGATTCAAGATTAGCCTCTTGTCGTAAACTTGTGCTGTATCTTACTGTTCCTGCCATATTGTAAATGCTGTGTTTTACTGTCATGCTGTACAAGGTGGTTTTAACTTTTGAGTCTGTGGATGAATTCTTAAAGTGTGATCATTCAATGACAACTATTGAGCAATTTCCTGTGGTACTGTTTATTATGCTGTTCAAGGTGGTTCTAACTTTTGAGGCTGTGGATGAAATACTAAACTGTGACTTCTCAGATAAAAGCTATTGAGCAGTACTTCCTGTGGTACTGTTTGTTATGTTGTACAAGGCGGTTGTAACCTTTGAAGCTGTGGATGAAATCCTAAAGTGTAACAATTCAATGACAGCTATTGAGCAGTAAATTTCTGTTTTTGTGGTTTATTTTTATCCGTTTATACAGATGGTTGTTTAGAAGTTCTTCTGTTAAGAGCTTATGTCATAAAGTCTGTCTTGATAGTGGTAGGGGTTAATTTATTTATCTATTTCTGTCGTTAAGTGATGTAGCTGCATTCTTTGCACTCAGAAGAAGAGGGCCACTAAAATCTGACCAGCGGGTGAGGCTCCAATAGTTTGTCTCCTTGATTATTGTCACAAAAATAAGCTTAAATGTTTAGCAGCTTAGTTGGCCGTTTGTAGAAATCATCTTGACCTTTTCAGAAATTTGGTGCAAGGCAGAAATTTCACAAAACTGTTGCAGCCATTTGTAGGAATCACCAGTCAATTGCCAACCAACACTCAGATGATGCTATTTTAGTACTTACAGGTACCAAAGTGAAAATGTGTATCAACCTGGTAGCTATTTTAGCCATTTCTGAAAGTTGCCAGTTAGTGTACTCAGACAATAGGTTATAATTTTAGGGCACTGCACAGTAATGAAAATATATGACAGAGTTGACCAAGGGCTTTTAGACAATGTAGAAATCACTATGTCTACTGGAAAATGCTGCAGCAAGTTTCAAAACTTGTCGTAGCCATGTAAGCGAAAATAAGCAGAAAATTCTGTTAATCGCCAAGCAGTTTATTCATACACTTGTATTACATTTCAGAGTGCACTGTACCGCTTTGAAGGTTCTTCTTCTGCTATCAGCATGAACACATACATCAGAGAAAGACGCCAAGAATGTATGGCCGGGACGGCGGTATGTGACTTAAAGTCAAACTAAAATTCTCTCTTGCGCGTAACTGTGCAATTTTCTGTCAAGTTATTTTGATTGTTCGTTTCAGTTGCACTTTGGCATGATACTAGATTCTTGGCAGTTTCTTTGAAAGGCACCTCTTGCAATTGAAAATTCTGCTCAGGATATTGCAACAATGATTTTGTGGAAGGAAAACTGTTGAAAACTAAGAAGTAACAACAACTGCTGTTGTGATAAGGGAATTTTGTGAGGCCACTTTAAATCTTATTTAAACGCTCTGATATAAAAATGCATATTCTCCTTACTGTTCTCCATACAATTGGTATGGAACTAGTCAGGAGAATTTGTCTAAATATCAAGACAGGTTGTCCTTGGTGATCACCTTCTTTATTCTCATCACTTAAATGTTTGAACAAGTATTGATAAGGTAAAGAGAGTTTTCATTTTCATCACTGCTAGTTAAAGGGTTAAACACGAGTGAATAAGTGTTTTCCATTCGAAAAGTCAATGACTCCCTTTTAATCAAACACAAAAACTCATTAATTGTATTTTTGTGTGGTTTGCTTTTCCGGCATGTTTCTGCATAGTTGCTTTGTTGTGTTTGGTCACTAGAAGTAAAAAGAAAGTTGACGCGGTTGCATTTAACTCGTGCAAAGACTGTACCTTCATTCTTTTCCCAAAGATAATTGTTACTACAATCTCCGACAAAACTGTTGAGACACTTAGGAATGAGTGAGAACAATTCTTTGCCCCTCTCCCCCTTATCAATGTTGCTTGACCGCCAAAAAAAGCCTGATGAATTGTCTTTCCCTCCAAACAACATTGAGTGAGGGGAGGGGGAGGGAACGCATTTCTGCGATCTTGCCAGGTTATCCATGCAGTGAAAATGAGAAATACGTGTAGTAACTGAGTTTGTCTCAACTGCATGTAGTTCGATCTGTCCAAGGTTGTAGTTCGTCCAACTAAGGAAGAATGACACTGATTAGTTATTACTCCCAATTGTTTAGAATGAGGATGATGATGACACATATGGTGAACCACTCCACAACACCAAGCCACAGCTGCTTTGTAAACCAAACCCGAGGAACATAACAGGTGAACACGAATATAAGCACGTTGACAGAAAATTCAACAAATGTAACGGAGCTTTACTTTCAGGTGCCCTCTAGTTCTCGGTCCTGACTCGTTCCCAGTCGCTATTAAAATTCAGAAAATGAATGGGAGAAAAAGACGGAGGAGGTCTGGAACAGGCGAATATGCAAGCGCACGGGGTATGTCGGGAAGAAGAAACTTCTCGTATCCAGTCTTCTCCTGCCCCCAAAACAACTTAATAGCGACTGAGTACGAGTCAGTTCCAGATCGTTAGAAAGTGCGAGTCATACCCTCTGCATGTAAAACCGCCACTGACATGGTGTCAGAAGTGGAAAAGGTAGCAAAGAGAATACATAGGAATAATCATCGTAAATTTAAAAGAATAGAATACGACAGTGACGGAGTAGTTCAAAGGTGTTTTGAAATAGTTAACGTTGCTAAAAGTTGTCGCCATTTCTCTTTTATTCCACATAGTTGTGTTTATCCCTCTCATGTCTTTTGTCAGTGAAATCGAAGCAGCCATCAAAATCCAGGGCGAGTAAGTATTTTTATGTAATCATGTTTGCTCGTCGTAACGGGTTTTCCCTAAAATCTTACCGAGCAGATTGTACGTAGCCAAGAGCTATTTAGAAGCAGTTGTCTGTTGGGAGGGAGGAAGGGTGTTTTGCTTGCAGATTACTACAGTAGGTAGTGGTCAATGGATGGGTCACCTTGCAAGTGCCCACTGAAAAACTATACGTTCCATAACACCTGGCATGAATGCAACATTTACAATGTTCATTACGGAATGCTCATAAAATGTATCCAGACGTAACGTGATAAAGAAGATAAAAGTCAAAACAAAAAACCTACGCCTTAAACCAACACGCTTCATACTTGCGTTTCACGTCTTGGGCTGTGAAACTTTCTTTTATTCCAATCAAACTTATTTACCACTCATAAACCTGTGCTTTTTACAGAATGAGATGCACCTTGTATGGTTTTATCACAGACTATGTGAAGGACATTTTCGTAGAGGAAATCTTATTTGATATACGTGAAAAGCTGCGAGAAGTGACCCAAGGTAAGGAAAAATGCAGCTGTTAGCAAGCTACTTTCAGCAACAACAACAATCTCTGAAAGGAGAAGTTTTCACAAACCTAGTGGCTCAAAGTTGTCAGAGCTAAAACCGGTTTCTGTAGATCATAAGGAAGCTGTGGACTTTGGTTTAGTGGTCAATGTGCCAAACTGTCGATTTGAATTTCGGTGATTCCAAAGACGGGCGCGGTTGCTCAAATCTAACTCAGGCTTAGCGACAATTTAAAATGCAGTTTTATAGCTTAATCCTCAGTGTGGATTCAGGGGGACATTCGATTTTCCATCCGCAATTTTACTTTGGCTACTTTTAATCTTTTACTTAATAGCAGTGAAAACGCTTTTAAAGAAGAAAACGGAAGCCTTAAAGTCAAGCTCTTAATCCAGAGATAGCAGTAATTGGCTTTCGAACCACTGGGCCCAGGGCTCGTTTTATGGACAAATGTACGTTTAGTGTAACTTGTGTCATATCGAAGTTACGACACAAGTTGTACAAAAAAATTGCTTATGGTAACATACCCTGTGACGGACAGAACAGAAATTAAATACAAGACTTGTTTTTGGCGCTGTTTTGTAAGGTGCTGTGTCACTGGAATTTACCGGCTTTGTGGGCCAACTGTGCAAAAATTATGACTTGGTGCACTTGTTCATGCACTAAGAGTGCAAACGATCATAACATTTTAGCAGTCTCTTTAAGATTTAGCTCAGAATTGGAAGACGTCGAACCAAACTTTCTTTAAGTTGCAGTCAATTTCCATTTTTGCCTTCGGTGGCCAGTGACATTAGTTAATACTTTCAGTGAACTACATGTACTAGAAGTATTTGACAAAAATAAAGCGCTGTTTTTAGGTTCTTTGTGATGGGAATACGTCTCTTAGCTTTTGAAAGTGACACTAAAAATAAGCTGACATAGTTTCTTTGACTTTTCTTGTTACAAGATCGAGAGACGTTTAGACGAACTACTGACACCAACATTCTCAAGCTGCTGGGAGCGAGCAGGCCCTTGCTGCAGGTATGTCATGTAAAGAGAGATCAACAGCTTATTCCTTCATCATTAGGCTCCCTAGCTGAAACCAAGTTTCCGGGAAAATGCTTTCACTTTACGTGGTGCGAAAATTTTTAATATCCTTTAATATCCTTTACTTCTATGTTCGCGGGTGGAAGCTTGTTGTTGGCCTTCGTAGTGTGTATTTTAGCCCGAGCCGCACATTTCCGTAATGCCATTGATTCCGTGGCCAATAAAAGAACAAAAACGTTTTGTCTTCCATTTTGAAAGCAAAGAGATAGGTGAACTTGCGCCAGTAAACAAAACCAGTCTATTTTCCATCCAAGTAGGATAATTCTTTGCTTTCTGCCGTGGAGTTTCAGGTTTCAGATTTGCCGTGCCGAAACACTTTGGATGGAGTTAATGAAGGTGCACAACGTTATGTTAAGGGGCCTTCATTCGTCAAACTAATGTTGGCCAAATCGTGGTGGTGTGTGTGAACGACACAACAACATGTTGGCAATCTGTTGGGAAAAAGTTGGCAAGAAGGGACAATTCAGTTCTATTTGTCGCCAACAGTTTGCCATCATGTTTTTGTGTTGTTCACAAACACCAATTTGAGTTTGCCAACACGAGTTGGCCAACATTAGTTTAACGTGTGAAGGCCGCTTTAGGTTCAGTTCCCGCCACTTTTTCTCTGGTCCTGTCTTCTTCCTCCTGACGCGTTCTCATTTCCTCCGACACTTCTGAAAATCGAGCACACGTTAACTGGCTTTTTCGGTTGCCATTGGCTGCTGCGACACTGGATTGAATCAATCTTAGCCCGTTAAATGGACTACAGTGCCAGCTGAAGTGATTATAGTACTATACAAGGTCGTTTCATTTATTATTTTTCCGTGTATAGAGCACTGCCACAGTAGAGCAGCTGACACAGGACCTTAAGAATCTAATGCACAGTCTACCCAACTACTCGCCTCAATTCCTGGAAATGGTCTGCAAGATGCTCACCATCTTTAAAGACAGTTGCTGTGATGCATACAAAGGTACATGGTCCCCGTTTGTGAACGCTGATCATCTAAATAGTACTAACATCCAGTTTTGACTGCGATTCTCAATCAAAATAATATGTAAACGCGAGCTCGTTCCGAAGACACGTGCATTCATTTAGTTGAGCGGTAAGCAAAGGCTC